>JAWNBB010015801.1:0-18744 GCA_036325645.1 Balantidium ctenopharyngodoni
GGGGATTGGGGATTGGGGATTGGGCCCAATCCCCAATCCCCAATCCCCAATCCCCAATCCCCAATCCCCAATCCCCAATCCCCAATCCCCATTTTTCCATCGATCTCCATCCACCAACACCTTCTTTCCTTCAAACCCTTTTATTAATTATATATTATTTAATACGTATCTTTGGTATATATTATTAACACCTTATTATCCTATTTCTTCTCAGCCTTTTCCTTCTTCTCCTGATTTAATATACTATTTTCAAGATCATTTCAATAAAAACTTTTATCGCTACAATACCCTTCATTCCCTTTTATCTTACTCACCACAATCCTGGTGCTTTTAATAATTTCCTTCATCAATTCCCTATTTTTCTCCTCCACAATCCAATCGATTTTTTTCACTGTTAATGTTCTAATTTCTTTTCACCTTATCTCAACGATATCAGTGAACACCTTATTTAAATCCTCCGTTTGCTTATTCGTAATCTCAACCTCCTGAATAAACGTTGCATATCAGTCCCACACTTCGGGTTTCAGCCCGTCTAATTCGCTGAACTTATTAAATATATTATATATTTTATTGCACAGAAACGCTTTATCGTGCTCTGAGTATTTCTTGTAGTTTCCAAAAAATATCTTCGTCATATAATAGAAGTAGCCTGGCTTGATATGTTCACCTTGATCCGCGAAGTAAAATTGTTCCAAACAAAAGATAATCTTATTTCAGTCATTCGATTCAACTGCCACGAATATCAAGTTATCTAATAGTTTCCAATTCTTATGCGATTTTTTAAACCCTTCTTCAAAGCACTTCGCCGCTTCTCTCGGCTTTTTAACCTGGATAAAACAGACACCTCAGTTACCCCAAACATCGGAATTTGAATCATCTCAGCTTAAAATATTCGAAAAGTAGTAAATCGATTTTTGGAAATTGTTTCTTTTCATGTACATACACCCAAGATTAAATAGGATATCGGGGAACGCGTTATTAATGCTCATTGCCTTTTCATAGTATTCAATTGCTTTATCTTCGTTTTTGTTGATATAATAGTACCGACCGAGACACCGATACGCTTTAGGATATTTATTATCAGTGATTTCAAGGGCTTTTGTATAGTAATTTAAGTTATTTTCTAACTCACCGAGTAAACAATAGATCCCAGGCTCCTCTTTTTTAGCGAGGACTTCATTGGCTAAACGCTTTGCCTCGTCCTTGTTGTTCGCGACGTATCAGCATTTAATGGTGTCTTCCCACATAAAGAGCTCTTTAAATATAGCGCAAGCCGTCATCACCGCGCCGTAGCTCATAAACATTTCCGCGTACATTTTCTTCAATGTAAATATCATGGGGTAATCAATGAAAAAAAAGTGTTTCATCCGCTCATATGGAGCGGGGCTACGATCGTTGTATTGGTTACACAATGATTCGATTTGCAGAAGGGACCGCTCGATTTTTTTCGTGCTTTTATCCTCGGCTAAAGAACGCTGAAGAAGTAATCTTGAAAACACTAACCAATCGAAGGACTGTTTCAAAGACTTTTCCGAGTAAGATCATATGATTTCCCTGTTGATATCTTCGTCTGGTAATCCGTGTTTTAAGTAATTTAATCACGTGATTACATAAATCTGATCATTTAATGTCACCTCTTGAGACGAGTATTTCTTTTCTTCCTCTGGGTCGGTTAGTTTAGGGCGTTCTAATAGCGGGTTATCATTCGCAAGGAGTACTTTGGCATGATAATCAGTTTCTTTATTTTCTCCGACATTACCCTGTTCTTCATTCATTTCTTGATTTGTTATTTTCGTCGGCGGTTGATTTCCGGGCGTTGCACCGGTATCATCCGTGTTATTCTTTTCCTTATTCTCATTCATAGACACCACTAACACCGGGGTATCGAAATCCTGAAATTTCGTCTTTCTCCCCATTTTCCCCGTCAACGAAATATCCAAATTCAGCATCAGTTTCGCTTTATCCAAGGTATCAGTGCACTCTTTATAATGGTAATACTTAATATGAAAAAACGATTTCTCTATCGCCAGTAACCCCTTGACACTATTATTCAACGCACCGCTATTGTTATCATTGTTATCAAAATCCAAAAGTTTGTACAACGCAGCGATTTCCTTTTGCACCGCCGCGATCGGCACTGTTATTACTTTATTCATTATAAACAAAAGTCTGATTTGATACAGTGTTGATATTGTCGGGAACTCCGCCGTGAACGCCTTTTTAAGATCATCGTGTTTACATATGAAATAGTAAGGAATATAATAAAACAACGCGATTTTTGAATGTTTATACGGCTCTTCCCCGTACACAGAAAGCTCTTTAACAATATCATCGTTTTTAAGCATTTCCTGGGTGAGGGTATTAAAATAATTATCATTGAATTTACTGATATCATCAAGGAAGTCCACCTTTTCAGTTTCTTTAATAAACGTAAACGAGGGTCCCCACACGTTTTCCTGTAAATATAAATTTAATCACATTAATCAACTCGCGAAAACCTCTTCTCACGTTATCGATTTCGCGTTGAGTTTCGTCTTTATCTCGCTTGATCATTTGCTTAACAGAGCCGATAGTGTCGTGTATTCCTTCTCTTTGATATACCTCAGTATATCGCAGAAAAAAGCCGGTTTCGATATATCATTATATAATATCCCATTCACAGGGTCATCGATGAAATTAAAACACCCGAAAATATCACTCGTGATATCTTTGTATTTCCGTAAGACATAAACAAAAGCATCACTTCACCCCTGCGGATTAAGCTGAGTTCACTCTTCAGCGTTGAAAAAAAATAACAACGAGTTCTCGAAATGAGATACCTCCTTCGGTATTAGCGCTTGTGCAGTTGCTTCCATTGTAATGCCTATTCGGTGAACCTCCTTCGATTAAAGATGAAATAATATTTATTAATAGATAAATAAATTAATCGCTAATATAAATAATTGACATCATACAATGCAACATAGGAATACGAATCACTCTTTGGGGTCTACATCAAACTATCACGGGTGAACCAATAGTTTTATTTCAACGTATCCTAACGGGACGAACGGCACAAACATTCCTTCGATTTCAATCGTTGAGAATTCTTTAATGAACCCCTGTTCGAATACGTATAACAACCCGCAATGACCAACGAATGAACAGATCAGCATTCAACCACAAGAAGACTTTTTACCGAAGATAAATTTCGAAAAACTAAACCAGGAATTCAAGGTCACCTTTATTCCGCCGTTTAAATTATATTTAAAGGATATCTGGAAGGACTGAAGCGATCGGTCAAATGATAAAGGGAAGGGGTGAACGCTCCTAACCTTCAGTAAAGTAAACCTAATCACTACCTTAATTATATAACGTTTTACCTTTTTAATATAGTATTACGAATTACCCGGAATACTCTGCGATCGGATATTCAGTGTGTTCGATAAGGATCAAAACAACTACCTGACATTAAAGGAATTTATCTCCGGAATGGTGACACTGTTTACGAACACGTATTCGAATTGAACTAAAATGATATTCAAAATATACGATTTCGATCGCGACGGGACAATCAGCCAAGAGGACGTTAAGTTGGTTCTCTCGTATATCCCGCTGAAAACAACGGATAACTACAACGAAAAATATTTGCTGAAATTTGAGGAGGAGAATTTCTTCGATAAAGCGGAAGTACAAAATGAAATTCAGAAAACCGTCGAAAAGCTGTTTCCGTCCGGGGATCTCCTCGATGAACTCGGGTTTGTGAATTGTATCGAGAATATCAATTCGGATATTTTTATTTTCTGACTGATATTCCTATATGAAAAGCGCCCGTTCAGCGATGAAACCCTGGAATATTACAAGAAAATATACTTAATCAATAACACAACTCTATCAAATGAGCGAAATAATCAAAACAGCACAAGCACCAAGTTCATCGCTAGTCCAAGCATTGTTTCCAAATTCCGCCCTTCGATCACGATATCAAAGTCAACATGAATGCAGCTCCAGAAGATAAATCAAGGGCAAAGTCCGAGTCAAAAGAGAAAATATTTAGAGGCGAATAATAGTAATAACCTCACGAATAGTGAACAGAAAAAAATCAACGAGGAAGATCAAGAAGAGGATGTCAATGTAATTATCCCGGATAAATTTAATATTCAAGACTATAACAAACTTGCGAGTAACCCTACGCAAAACGAGTCGTCCATCCTCAACGAAAGGGAGTTGGGTAAGTCCTTGAATAATCACGAGGGATACTTGTTCAAGATCAGCGATTCGAACAAATGAAGGAAGTACTATTTTAAATGAATTCACAAGGATTGATATTATTACTTGTCCTCGAAGGATAAAGTGCATCAAGGGCTTCATAATTTAAGCGGGGTGTTTATCAAGGAAGGCGCGCCGAGCACACACGACGGTGTTATTTGATATACATTCAGTGTCGTGTACCCCAAGAAAGTAAGGACATATTATACAGAAACGGAGAAGTGTCAAAAAACGTGGTTGACGTGTATCCGTAAAGCAATCGGATATGAAGACTGATACGAAATATACGACGTGAAGGATAAAATTGGGAACGGGCGGTTCGGGGTTATTCGCGTGGGATTGCATAAAGCGAAAAACCGAGATGTGGCGATTAAAATAATAAATAAAAAAGACATGAATAGCTTGGATTACCTGGCGGTTAAAAACGAAATCGAAATTTTAAAAATAGCAAAACACCCTCAAATCGTTCAACTGTACGATATCATCGAGAACGAGGCGTATATTTATATTATAATGGAGCATTGCAAAGGAGGAGGTTGATTTGAATATTGAGAAAAACGGCGTTTTAAAATACCTGAACCAAGGGCAGCGCAGTGAATACACCGACTAGCCACTGCGATTTATTTTCTTCATGAATACGGTATAATTCATAGGAATATAAAACCAGAAAATATTTGAATGACGGATAACACCGATGATGCCGATATAAGGCTATATGATTTTAGTTTAAGTAAACGCCTCGGACCGAATGAAACGTGAACTGAACCGGTTGGGACATTGTGTTATATGGCGCCTGAGGTGCTGCTGGAGAAGAACTATACAAAGTCTGCTGATATTTGGTCATTGGGCGTAATAACGTATTTGCTCTTGTGTGGGTGCTGACCGTTTGACGACGAAGATAGCGATAAAGAAATCATAAGGCAAGTACTATATGATAATGTACCTTATCCTAATAGTATTTGGAAGAAGTGATCAAATGAAGCGAATTTGTTTATTGATCGGATACTACAGAAAGAGCCGATACAAAGGATTACACTTGTGGAAATCTGAGAACATCAATGGATTGAGAAGTATACCAAGACGAATATGGCGGAAATAAGGAAGAAAAAATATGGTCCTGCGTTTTCTATTTATGCCTCTGCGGAAATGACGACGATTAAACCAGGGACGGAAATTGAAATGAGGAATAATCATGATAAGTTGAACCCGAATTTTCAAAGCGAGATGAGCGAGAAACCGCTCACGGAAAGAATAAATATTTAATTTGAGTATGTTTGTATATATCAGTGATGGAATGGAGGTGTAAATTTAATGGGTTTTATGGAGGGACTGGCTGGGAAAGGAATGTTAAATAGAGAAGATATTTACTTGAGAGTATGTGAGATATGCGATTATAGAGGTGATAGTAATGAAAACAATGGTATTAAATAGGAATTAAATCAATAAATTGTTATTCAAATATATCTTGGTGTTTGCTTAAATGGCGTATTCAATTGAATAGATCCGATACAATACTAGGACATGTATTTAATTTACTCAATGGAAATACTTGTTGTGAACATCTCCCATTGAGAAATAGATTGCATTATATATTATCATCAAGTATAAATTGAATAGTATTATCATTAACAAATACAAATACAAATACAAATACAAATACAAATACGATGCATTCAATCAATACAATTTACCTTATACCCCAACAATTCTCATCAATAAAACCACTTTTAATCCATCACCTTCTTATCCAATACCACTCAATCAAACAATTTTCTTCATCAACCCCATCATAATCAAATCCCCAAAACCTCCCACCCAACCCCAGTGTCGATTACATCCCTCCTTCCACTTATCCCATCATCATCATCATCTTCTTCATCTTCATCATCAAATAATATTCTTCATAAACAATAAATAATTAAACTTATATTTAAATATATTAAATTTCCAACTAAACAATGAACAACACAATCAAGCAACAACAGCAATCGAACGGAGTCACTGAAGAAAACCCCAAAAAAACCAACCAAGAGATGAGTTGTTTTTGAGACCGGAAACGAAGAACAGTAAATATTTTTTTTATAAACATAGAAATCGAAAAAATCCAAAAATATTAAGGAACTGAATATTATTAAAAAGAAAAAAGTAAAATTCACTCCCACGTACGTAGTCCCCCCTAAAGTAAGTCGATACCTTTATTTAACCCGCTCTAGAATTCCTTCACCTGTGGCGTCACCTTAGTGGGTATTGTCGATAAGTTTATTTTAAAAGAAGAACCTCTGGGCCTTCTACGCGCGTACCGCGAGGAATTAATTAATTTAAATTACATAAATCAAAATGAAATCGCTCTCGCGAAACGCGTGATAAATATGTCAACGAGGAACATAAAAGATATTTATTACACATTTAACACGGATAGTATTTCCCTGGCGGTCCCGAATACGTTAAATCCCGTTGTAAAGCCAAGTACACAAAGTAAAGTAATTAAAACGATCAACGCGGTCAAGCCCGAAAACAAGGAGATGAAGTCGTTTATTAAAGCTGCGTACCAGGACATCCACGCGACATTCCAAAACGTTTTCATCATCACTGAAGACGTGAAGAATATCGACATTCTTCGATATAAATGCGAAACGAATTACTATACTAACAAGGAGTCGTGATACGAGGATATCGTGTTTTTATTTTCATATGTATCGAACCGCCTGCAAGTCGGGTTAGTACCGAAAACGAATATCGATTTCATTGAAATATATTACAAGTACCTGAGTGTTGTGTATGAAAAACTGATTAAATTCCTTGATGTTGTCGATATTGTCCGCCTGTACGAAAACGATATCAAATGAATGCTCGAATGAAATAAATTACCGAAGTCGTCGTATGAAACCTCTTCGTGACCGATTAAAAAGGAATATGAAGTCATCGACGACTACTACCACGTGAAACCAGAAGTAACAATTACGAAAACTTATACTTCAATTTCCCCTAATTGCAGCGGTAATTGCTGTAAAGAGTTCACGCAGTTGGGGCCTTTGAATTTGGAAACATCGTTTTGGGACAGCAAATGTTACGATAGAAAGAAAAACATTGAATGCAACCCTACGATATGTAAATGCGATACCGAGACCTGCAAAAACCTCGCCCTGTTTAACAAGGAATATAAACAATGAAACCACGACGTTGAAGAGAGGTACACTTGGGGGATTGACCTATATACATACAGAAACATTTTATATTTGTTCCCCGAGAATTTCAAGGGCGACAATGAAGATATTAAATCATTCATTGAAAAAACATGAATGATCACCTTAAGTAAATGAGGTAAAAACGGTGATAAAATATCAAAAGCTTGCGAGTATATTATCGAGAACACTTCTGGGTACAGTTGCAGTGACATTGAGTTCGCCGGGTTTTGATTGAGTATTTATCAGCATAGTGCGATATGTAAAGAACGGATAAATAATTCCTATTCGAAGGGCATTGGTATCTTCTGCATCCAACCGAACGGGATAAAACAAAACGAACTAATCGCGCCGTATTTAGGTGAGATATACCCACCGTATCTTTGGTTTGAAAAACAAGATATTATCAAACGGAGGAAATTGGATAAAAACCTTCCCGATTTTTACAATATCATGTGAGAAAGAATGAAAAGCGATAATGACGGGTACGACCTGCTCATGGTGGATCCGAACTCGAAAGGAAATTTCTCGAGTCGCATGAGCCATTCGTGCAACCCGAACTGCAACACTGTACTCATTGTATCGAATAACACGTACACTATCGGCATGTTTGCAATGAAAGATATTTCATGAAATGAGGAACTGACCTTCGACTATAACTCTGTAACAGAGAAAGAAAAGGAATTTCAAGACGCGGTCTGTCTCTGCTCATCGTACAGCTGCAGAGGACATTATTTAATCCTTTCTAACTCAATGATTTACACGGAAATCGTAACGAAATTTCATTCGTTTTTGCATCGGAATGCTATCTTGTTAAGAGCTTGCATCTGAGGCGATAAGGGTTTGACTGAGAAAGAAAGTGAAATTTTAAATAAATACTCTATCAAAAGCTCGTGATGAGACTCTGCTCCTGTTTGGTTAAAGAGATGGACTGCGTTTACGCTCGCGTTTATCGACGTCGAGAAGGAGTTGTGACCGATAATCTGATACAAAGCTGAGAAGCAGGAGATCGATGAGGCGGAAAGTAAAAGAAATAAAGAGAAAAACCATAATCGAGAGCGTGGTGATAATAAAGACTCCAAAAAGAAAAAAGAAGAGAAGAGGATGAAAAAGGAAAAGGAAAAGGAAAGGCGGGAAAAGGAATTATGAGAACAGCGTCGAATAAAGAGGAGTAGAATTAAAAAGGCGAGTGATAATAATTACAACTTCATCAATGATTTCATCTGGACGAGAAAGAAGTATGTTTCAAGTACAAGGAATAAAGAACCGGCGGTAGGAAACTTTACAATTCCGATTGAAAAAGATAAAGAACTTGAACTAGGCAATGGAAATGGTAATTTCAATGGTAAAGGTAATGACACTGAACACGGCGACGGGAGTATCCCACTTCAAGAAAAACAGGAGAACAATGACACCACGATCCTTGAACATATTAACAGCACGAAAGAGAAAGATGTTACCCAAGAAGATGGAGTTGTCGATATTCAGGAGCACAGTCACAACAAGGAAGACATTCCAAATTTAAAAGAATCTTCGACTATTCCGAGAAGAGAGTTCGGAGAAATAAAAATGGAAATCGATGATAAAGACTGACTCTTCGATAAAATCGCCTCCGAGGATCTCCCGGAAGTATCCCTAGAATCAAACGATTTTTCTTTTTTATCTGACCTCAACCTTCAACTTGAATCAGGATACGATAAAACTCTTTTCGAAAACATTAAATTCAAAGTCTCCGGAATCACCGATCAACGAATCCAAAACCTCGCAATCACCTTAGACAAGGTGAAGCATGTTCTCACGCTTCATAAATCGCAAGAGCCGCCGATTCGTTTATTAACCGATGAAGAACAATATTGTTTTTACTGGAAAAAGCTGCGTTCAACAATCTCGGAACGCTTTATCAGCGTAGTCAAAGCAAACAAAGAAGCCCTGGAACAAAACCCGCAACTGTGCCAGAATTACAACCTCATAATACAAAAACTTAACTACAATCCAATACCTTTCATCTCTCGAAATACATCATTTAAACCCATCATCATCCAGATCAAACGCGTTCTCCTTGAAATCGCCTACATCATCAAATATTGTTCCGCCCTTGATCAGTCTTCGAAATATATCAATTACGAAGGGTGAAGTGATATGCTGATATTATACGCGAAAACAAATATTCATTTCACTCAGAATCAAAATGTTAACGGTCAAGTACTGAGTGATGTCATTAAAATTCGGAAACGAGACATCGACTCAACGTGTACACCGGAAGAGTACATCGATGCACCGTGAGATGCGATAATCGTGGAAAGTAGAAAAGAATATGAAAACAATTATATTTGGGGACAACTTGTGGGATGGTTTAAACAAACCGTGGATAAACCGAACGCGTCGTTGTCGACGGAAAGACGCGGGACACTTATTTATCCGGAACTTGATTCGTTTTTTCTGCAAGATCACCCGAATCAAACGTATCCTTGCAATAATAGAAATAACTTCTATTCACGAGTTAAAGAAAACCCAAGCTGAACTTGGCCTTTGGGTAATGATTGGAGTTATAAAAATAAATTTAAAACATATGGGTCAGTGCAGTTCGACGCAGTGTATTCTGAGAATTATTACTGAGATAAGGTACAAAACTACGTGAGTAATATAGTCAATAGCATTCTATCCTAATAAAACATAATGTTAAATTCAGATAGTTAATAATATTTAAAATAACTAAATGTTAAAGAATAAAAGACTGGATTTGATTTCCCTGCGTATTGAGTGCGGGATATTGTGTATCTCAATAGATCAAAGTGGAGGAATATATGACGTAGAAAGAGGAAATGTCCTCATGTGAAGCATTGAACGAAGGGATGAGGACGTTGATAATTTTTGATTTCCTTCGGATGACTCAAGATCAGTGGGTATTGAGATGTGTTTAGAAAGAATATTATTTTTCGATTTTATTATGAAAGCACATTCACTTTATACTGATATATGAAGAGATCGGATACGGATGGTAATTGATATGATCAACATGGGTGGATTCGGGAATTGAATGATGTAATAAATGAATGATGTGTTGGGGTTATAATAACATCAATTGAAAACATGTTTATATATGAACAGTGAGGAAGATGTAGCGAAGAAAGAAAAATATTATTTCCTAGGGTAAAGAAACAGGTTCAGGTCGAGTATGCTCTTGGGTTATATTAAAACCTCATATTATTCAAAAATGAAACAATGGGAGAATTGAGATGATTTTGTGTTCAACGAAGGGTTTTAAATAATAACAATTTGGATGTTTGATTAAGATAAAATGAATTTCCATATTCGTATTTATAAAGGAATGTTACCTTGATAAACCAAGTGATTTGAAAGTTCATTGACAAACCTATCGTCGCTAATGAACTTCGCCATTATGGCATTGTCCAAAAAAAGATATTTGTCAACCACAAGATCCGTGGCTTGCAAAAACTTGAAAACCAAAGTCAATTATCGTCATTTATTGAAGTGATGGAGTTAGTAATGATTGCAATTGAGAGATACACTCAATTATGGTGCGTTTGAACGTCGGGATTTAATTGAAATTGTATAAGAGAGGAAGGAATGAACTAAATAGGATTAAAATGGTTTTTTCACATTGTTATTCATGTTAAGTAAAACAAAAGAGATTTCATTTTATTCAATTTTAATAAATGACGGTGAACTTCAGTGCAATCCCGAGAGAACAAGATTCAAAGCTGATATGCAAAAGGATACTGCACCCTGAAGGTCGGCGTCAAGAGTTACATCATCAAATTCAAAGAGAAGATTCGAAATTATTGATTCGTGAACGATAAACAGATAATTAAGTTTCATTCAAACACTTTGTCCCTTCAGAAAATAAAAAAATGTAGAGAAGAGTATGAGAACGACCTAAAGCAATAGATATTGAGCTGAATCAAAAATGGGATTTGGATATGCTTAAACATTGGATACTTAAATTTACACTGTTCTAATAGTATATGTTACCGATGCAGAAGGCAATTGCAGATAAAGCGGAACTGCACTGAACACGCAATAAATGTTTTCAAATAAATAATAGAAATGATTGTCGGGCAAATTACAACAAGGGTATCCAAACGCACAAATAAAAGGCGAAAAACTGATAATAAACATAGAATACGATCTCATTTACTTCGGAATGTATTGCTGGGAGAATATCGGCACAAGAACTTTAGATGACAAAAATGAGAACATCATTAATTTAAAGTTACCTAAAGATGCTTATGATATAGAGATCAAAAAGAGTGTTCTAGCATAACTTTCACCAAGTCAACCCCTATTTTCTTCAAAGTTCTGGTTTCAATTAAGAAAGTTGATCCGAGTAGCACTGCCATAACAACAAATTAATAATATATTGAATTGGAATCACAATAAACTCCGATTCTGCCCGTGATTTTATTGAAATGGAAGATGAAGATGATTGGAATGTCCTATGCGCAATCGAACATGAGATGAGATGAGTTGCTGTTAAACAAATAGTTAATCTTATTAAAATTATCAAACATAAATAAAACATAAATAATCAATGAAATTTATTAATTCTAATCCATATTTGCAGTGATGGATTATTTTTCAGTTGTCAATATCTAATCTAATCTTTGGATTAATAGCAATCAATTTACGAAAAGAACGGACACATGTTATACTTCGATTCATTTGGGTGATATTATTATGCGTGTTTTGAATAAAATAGATTAAATTGTTAACCGAACATTGATTTCTCCCAATCTCCAAAATATGAGTCTAATAGTAATTTTATCCTTATTTGACTGTTTTTATTCGAGGTTTTGTTACGTTGTTGTTTACGTTTGATAAGGGAAGGGAGTAATGTATAAATGCGTCTGTACATAAGAAAACATCCCATGCATTCGGGAGATCAGCCTATTGATCTAGGAAATATTTAGGTTCACTTCCTTATGAATCGTAAGTATTGAACCAAAAAACTTATAAAAAAATGAAAAGAAAAGCCTTTACTGAATTGGAAACTCCTTCAGGCAGATTGATAAACATATAAAAAATAAAACAACTCAACCGTGAAAGTATCTAAATTTATCCTTCCTGCATATGAATCTAAAACAATTCTACCAAGAATTCACATTAACAATCATTGCATTATCAACATCATAAAACAATCCAAATTAACTCTACATTCATCCTCAACCTATTTCTATCTCCACTTGAACGAACTAAAAAATTAATTTTTCTTCCGATTCTCTGATTATCAAGGAATAACTGAAGATAACACGCAAAGAATTTCAACCCATGACCACTGATACCTCCCTAAATATAGGAACAATTAAAATACAACAACAACTAATAATAATAATAAATAAGTATTAATATATTATCATAAAATTATTATTTTCCTTACTACGATTATTTGCTTTATCTATACCACCTAACTTACTCAAGCCTCTTAAAATGAGCGATAACCTCTTAAACTAACGTCATTCTAATCATATTACATAAATAAAAAAGTAACTGATTTAGATTGAGTAATATAATATCAAATAATTGTATCCTTTCCGTATCCCTTCATCTCTCTGACCCTTAGATTTGTGCCGTCATTATATTTCCCCCTTTTTCTTACACATCGAGGTCCTAAACATATCAAAATAGTTTTTGGAACTCCCGTTTCAATTACTTTGTCGTTGCGTTTTTGTGGTTTTACTCCCTGGATTCGTGTTCATTCTATCTGTATAATAATTCCTAGAATTGCTCCTTCTTCATAACTCATCGAAACCTTTTATTTGAATCCCTTTGATAGCCGAGTCCTTCCGTGCGATAACAATATTCGGTTGCTTTTTATAAGTCGTCATACCTTCGATATTGATGTTTGTTTTCGCTTTGTAATGCGTTGTAAAATAAATTTGTTTGTTGCATCTAGTGGAGTGGTTCGGGGATCAGGCAGTGCGTCTTTTTTCCTTGTTGGCAACACCGTTTTGGTATCTGTTTCTATATTTAATAATGTTATTCGTTCCGTGTTTTTGATTCTTCGGGTATGGATTGTTGTTTTGCTCTGGGTTGCCGTTCAGGGGGATCGATGCATTTAAATAGCCCATTAGTTTTTTCTGGCTGGACGATGCGGATTTTTTTATCGTGTTTTGATGATTATTCATACTATTATTTATTGATATTCCTCTTGTTAGTCTCTGATTTCACATGTTTATTATGTCTGGGTGTATTACTTGTTTCTGCGGTTCACGCGTGGTTCAAGGAGTTTCTAATTTTCCTCATCACCTGTTATTAGACAACAAAGGCGAAGAAGATAGGATAATATCTTTATTACTACCAATCCGAGTCATGTGCTTAGTAGAAGAGTACAAAGAAACCATATTTTTTATTTTATTTTTCAATTTCAATGATTTACACGTCGTTGCGTTCTGTTCCCCTTTGTAAAGCGTCTTCGAAGAGGACGAAGATGATATTTTATTATTACTATTATTGTTGATATTTTTATTACTATTACTATTATTATTATTTATTATGTTTATCTTCTTATTCTGACTGTGTTCCCGGTTATCATTGACAGAGCTTTTTTTGATAACTTTAGATGCCTTAATTACAATATCCTTATTGGAAGAAAGTCAGGATCTAATTCACGATTTTTTAATAAAATTACTATTATTTAAGCAGTTATTGCTGCTATTGCCACTATGATGATGATATCATATTCGTTTATTTATGCTTTTTTGTATCGGGTTAATATTGAAGTTCGTGTTGTTAATGTTGATGTTGATATTGTGATGGTGTATCTCCTGTTCAATCGTGGCACTGTGTTTTTGCCTTGCGTTTCAAGCATTCGTGCCACTTGATATATACCCGGAATTGTTTGTATTCTTTGAATTCGTGTTTGATTTTATTACATTGTTGACATTCCTACTGACGGCGGATTTAATTTCCTTTCCTTTACTAAGACTCTTTTTGTCTCAGCTCATGTTGACATTTACCAGGATTGCTGCGTTTATGGGATTCTTGTAGTTATCATGTTTATTTTTTTTCTTCATCTTCACGATTTTACTTGCGACTCGTATCGGGCTATGAAATAAGCAGATATCCCTTTCCGCGGATTCAATTTTATTTCATATATTATCTAAACTATTGCTATTCTCTCCCCTTGAATTGCTCATCTCACCTCATTTTTTTTCCCCTTCACAACCCATAATTCCGCGGACTACGCTAGTGCTCGTTATATTTCAAATAGAGTCTATTGCTTCTGTATTGAACATGACGTCTTTTTCCTTTTTACACATCGGTCCTCTTGTCTTCATTCTCTCTCAGTTGTTTTCTCATTCTTGTTGAATATCGATGACACGTTGTTTCCTCTTGATATTCTTATAAATGTATTTTGATTCGTGAAGGATTACGTAATTAGGGAAGATAACGCTACAGCTTTCATAATATTCGATTATTTTAGGGAGGTGCTCCCTGCTTTCGTTAGCACTGTAATACTTTTGAAGAAACTCCGAATAGTCTCCGGTTATTAAATAGTCTTTAAATCACGCGACGATGTGGGCATTTTCATTGCAGATTATTTCGTTGATTGTTTTGATATTGTAATAGTCCTTGTTGTTACAATATTTCGAATTGAATTTGGTTTTAATTTTTTTCTTAATTTGCTTTAAGCTCTTGGGCTTTGAATATGGTGATTTGTTTGAAATGATGTTTGAAAAGAGTTTTCATGAGTGGTTCGAAGGAGATTTTGATTTGGGTTTATGCTTTGTTTGGTTTCCTGATAGTCCTGAGGATTGGGATTGGCGATGGGTTTTCATTTTATTTCAATAAGAGTATTAATTATTTTTAATTATTTTTTAGGATTTTTCGAATTATCGAGATGTGATTTTATTTATTTTGTTATTTTTGCAAAATTTTACTATTTGAGTTTAACGTTGTTTTGTGTTTTCTTTACGTATTTCTTTATTGTTTATTGTATATACCGAAGATACTGTTTGTTAGATATGTATAAAAAACAGTTTCGAGTTAATATTCTTGTATTTATAATTAGTATCACTATTACTATTATTACTCTTGTTGTTATTGTTATTATTATTATTATTGTTACTGTTATTATTAACAATTGTTGTTATTTTTGTGTTTAGGTTTTTTTAATTTATCATTTGTTTTTAGTTTGCTGAGTTAAAATAGGTGTTTATTGTAATTGTTGCTGCTACTATTTTGGTTTTGGCCCTGGTTTCTTTTGTTTTGTTTTAGTTTTAGCGGGGCGCTTCTATACTGTATTATCACTCAAACATATCTCGATTTCCCTTGATATCATTTATTATCGGTTGTTTCTGGTTGTGCATTAGTTGATTAACTCAGTAGGTATTATAATGTTATCTGTTTCATTGTTATTGTTTATCATGTGCCTTTCTTTTGCTTATGTTTTGGCTTTTTCAACGGTTTCATGATAATTACGATCAATGTAAGAGTTGAATATTCAATCTTTCATTGTTATAAATTCAATATTTCGTTCACATTGTTCCTGTTGGTAGTGCTATTGTCATAAGGTGCAAAAATTTGATTCAGCTATCGGCATGTACATTATCATTAATTTCGATATTTTTTGGAGGTCATCCTGGATGTTTTGTTTTGTCCCATTATGCCACTTCAATATGCAAGGGCACATTTTATATTAGATATATTAAAAGTGGGAATTGCTATGGTGGATATTGTATTTGTGTGTTAATAAAGAATCTCTTCGCTGTTTCTTTAGTAATTATTTGAGTCCATTTGACATAACTGTAATTGGCATTATTTGTTATTGATTCTGTAATTAAATGTTTAATTACTTCCGTTTGATATGGTTCTGCAGTTGTTTAGAATAGATCGCTTTTTTGAGCGATTCTTTAAGATAGTTTTTGGTTCTTTCTTTGAGTTTGTTTACTATTAGTTTCAGGATCGGTATAATAATCATTGAGAACTATGAGCAGTTGAAACAATTAGATGCTTCTCTTGAAGTGTATTTTTAATTAATGTATAAGAAAATATGGTTGTTCTTATGTTTTCCCATGAAAGTAGGTTACCAGTCGTGTGATTAAAGGGATCAAAATATTAAATTATGATATCATGTAGATATTGAAAAGTTTGATCTTTGTCTTGATAGTGAATGTGGGGATTCTGGCCACTCCACCAACCTCCCACTAGCCACTGATACCGTATTGCCAATTATCAGTCCAAAGTATTTATTTATTGATGTTGTGTGTTTATTATCTCTTTCTCTTTCTTCAGCATTAGTTTGGAAGTACATTAAGAAAAATATATTTGAGTTCGCAACGTTAAAAGCATTGAATAATATCTTCCTGAATGGATGTTGTATGCTCCTTCAGTTATTATCTTTATTATTTCTCTCTGAAAATTTCCATTTAAATCTTTTGCACCATTTTTTGTTGTAAAAAGTTAAATCTCTGTTGTGTTATTTCTTCGAATAGATCAGTTACGTTAATAATAACTGATATTTGTTCTCATGTAGTTGCTGTCCTTATCGTTATATCATGTCTTCAAACTGTTAAGGATTTCATTTAGATATTTTTCATTTTCCTAGGTCGAGTATATGTTTTTTTATGGATGTGATTATTTTATATGAAAAGTTGTTCTCCTAATTGTGTTTAGTCAGGTGGGGAGTTGTAGTTGTTCATCTTTTTTGTTTTGTTTAAAAAGCTGTTTGATTTTTTCCTTGACATCTCAACAATCCATATAGTAGTTTATGTCTTCTGGTATGGGTTGTTCCGGTTCTTTAGCAACGATTACTTTTGGGTCGTTTAGCATTAGGTTAGTAAACTTCGCATCGTATCTTTCGGAGATTTTTAGTTTTTGTTTATTTTGTTGTTGTTGAATACTATTTTATTGAACTTATCCTTAAGTTTAGGTTTGAAAAATCAAAGAATGATCTCAAATTATTATTATTTTGAGTTGTTCAACTTCTGGAGGTTTTGAATTTAACATGGTATATATTTGAAATTTTCTTTTAGTTGGATTCAGATTGGTTTATATCGAATAGTATATCATCCGCGTATTGTTTTTACTTCTTCTTGTATGATTTCAAAGTTGGTTTCCATGGGTGGTTCAAGGTAGTTTGTTGCAACAGTCGTTGATTAATTATTATGGTTGTCCCGAACCTTTTTTTTTACGTATCTACCTTCTTGATCTTATACGTTTTATATATTTGATCATCTATTTTAGTTGATATCAGTATTGCTACTCCTTTTCTTCTTAATACTATGTAATTACACCTAATAATTTTTTTTCTTTAATCCAAAGTTTGTCGTATTCGTTTCACATAGTTTCTTGAATCGCACATATGAAGATTTAGTTTTAAACAAGTCGTTGTATTAGAAAGTTTCTTTTTTGTAACGTCTTGAATAGACCTCTCATTCCAACATCAGATATTTGTTCGCCTTTAATGTATCTGTATTGTGTTCTTCCTCAGTTCGCACATTATTATCTTCATATATGCTCACTGGGTTTGTTGTATAGTTTCACGGCTTCTGGTTTAGTTTTAACGTTATATACTAAAGGATTGTACTGTCCCTCGCAATCGTATTGTGTGCAGTTTCCCATGTATAATTCCAAGTAATAGACTTCTTGTATATATGATTTGTTTTCTTTTGTTATTTCTTGTCCGATAAATGTATTTTGTTTTTCTACTTTTTCTGCAATTTCGCTTGTATTGTAGTAGCCTGATTCGTCAAGGATATCTTTGTTTCATTCTTGTTTCTTGATTATTTTCGAAGAATATTTCCTTAAAGCAGTATTAAGATCTCGGGGAGTTTCATTTCTGTTAGGAGTGGGGTAAAAAAACTGTTTCCGTCACTTGAGACATTGAGCTTTTTAAGTTTGGTTCATCTATTCGTTGACATGTTGATCTTGTTTTTTTGTATTTTCTAGTTCTTGTTGTGCTTTTGTAATCGATATTTTTTTGTTTATGGATTACGATTTATCCTTGGAATGGTTTACATTCTCTTCCTCATGTTTTACATTTCCTGAGTTGTGGGTTTATAACAATTTTATTTTTTATGATTTGTATTTCTTTTTTGGTTTGTTTGGATAACATTCTTTCACAGCCCATACATTGCGGAAAAGTTGAAATTTGGTTTTGGTCCGCTTTTGACGGCGCTGTTAGGTTTGGTGTTTGACATTTTAAAAATGTGAATATATACATATATATACATATATATATTTATTGTAGAGTATTTTTTATATTTAATGTGAATAAAATTCGAACTGAATTGAACTGAGCAGTGGGGATTGGGGATTGGGGATTGGGCCCAATCCCCAATCCCCAATCCCC
>JAWNBB010015810.1:0-11528 GCA_036325645.1 Balantidium ctenopharyngodoni
AATCCCCAATCCCCAATCCCCCATCCCCCAACCCCCATCCCCAAACCCCCTGAAATTTTATTTTTTTTTTTATGTGTCCCAGTATTTTACAATAGTAACATCAAAGATTAATGCATACTACTTATTTATGACTAGTTTTCCCACACAACAAACATTTAAAAAAAATATTTTTGCTATTATACACCCTTTGATCCTTTGTCTCTCCCTGTTAATCCATCTCTATTTCATTCCAATCACCCCCAAATGTTGTTTTTCCAAATATTTGTTTCTCTTTACATCATTTAATTCTCTCAAATCTCTTTGTCGTCCTCTTTCATAGAATTACCAACAAAATAAATTTCTACTGTTAAGTGATTTCTCCCATTCATTTTATATTTTATAATGTACGTATTACATATTATACTCAACCCTTTTCTCGACTTTTAATTATAAATAAATAAAACAATGCTCTAATATTAACATACATTCTATTTTTATCGTTTATAATTAATAATGCATAATTAAACTACCTATCGTATTTAATATATTATTCGTAAAGATGTTTTAATATAATAGTAAAAACAGGATTCCTTATTCGTCTCGTATTGTTATTATAAAGGTCGATCGAATCCAATTCTTAATAATGATATACTAATAATTAGCATGTCGGACGACATATATTATCAATGCAAAGTGTCATTTCATGTCCACAAACAACTTTTTTAGGGCAATTTGCTGCGGAGAGTGCACATCCTCCGTTCGAGCATCTGAAAGGTGTCTCGTCACCGCAAATCATCAAGCGACCGCATTCTGAATCGTTATCCACGCATCGTCCATCAGGGCAAACCACTTTACTTAAATTATTGCAAGAGTATAAACTGGGACAATACTTTTGATCGCTCACACAGGATTGATCCGCGCATCGAATTTGACTGAGGCTTTGGCAGTCGCTGTATACATGACAATCAGTTATTTTTTTTGCGCAAGATAAATCAGGGCATAAGGTATATCCGATAGGACAAACGACTTGATTCGGGGTTCATTCTTCGTTTGCTCTGCAAATACCGTCATCGCAAAGAATAGGACTGTTTGGATATTTTTTACAACTCGTTGGAATTGAGAATGGGCATTCGTACTCAGCATTAATTGGAACACATATTTTCATGTAGTACCCATCGCAACGCATATACCCCTCAGGACAATCGCAATCAGTTTGCGATTTCACGCAAGTTTCTACTGAATTCACGGCGCATTTAAACGGTGTTGCCGGTGGACAGTCGTTGGCAGGTTCAATGCAATGGTATGACTCTGCTACACATTCTTCTTTATTCGGGCATAGGAAAGTTTTATCACTCTGACTATCACATTTGAATGTTGTTATTTCCTGTTCTATAGTATCTCCATATTGCTCAGTTCCAAGAAGAATGAGAATCGTATAGTTACCATCAATCGGTGGTGTGAAACTAATGTCATAGCTTCCATTTCCCAAGTCCACGGCCTTAGATTTCACCGTCGTAGTTGCTTCAGTTTCAAATACAGTCAAGCTGATTTCCGCTGAGAAGGTGTCACCTCCTTTTGTGATTTTGTTATTGTACATATCATAGCAACTAACCGTAATTTTCGTTGGTATCGACGTTTTGGCAGTTTCTAACTCTGTCAATTTAACATCAGGGTAATTCGTTGCGCAATTCCCAGGGATGATATTGATATAGTCAGGAGCATTATAATTATTAAATGTAATCTCTTGACTTTTGTAATAGAAGGTCACCGAGTAATACCCAGCAATGTTTATCGTAATTTTATAGTTGACCGTTCCATAAACCGCTTCCATCGTTTCGATCTCAGCCCCGAATTTATCGAGTTCTTCCTGGGTTTCGTTGTTTTTGATTTTGAGAGCCATTTGATCTAAAATAATACTGCTAATCGGGTTGGAGAAGCGATCATATGCGCTGACTTGAATTTGAATTTTTGAACCACTTCAGACATTGAGACCAGTGCCTTCAACGAACTCGCCATGGAATTTAGAAATATCGACGACATCGGCGGTGATTTCCTGATTAAATTGTTTAATTGCGTTTCCGCCGTATTCTTTTGACATTACTTTAATGCTGTAGGTTCCTGCCATTGTGTACAGTTTATCATCGGGAACAACGATCTCGTAAGATAACGGGCAGCTTGATCCAGATTGATCGTCCTTGAGTTTGAATTCATATTCGAAGTTGAATCGCTGGGTTGTATCCGACAATTCCAAAGGTCCTGTAACAACGGCGGAAATGTTGACATTTAACTCGGGATCATTAATGCAAATATATTTCGAATCATATAACTTAACGACTAGATCAAGCTTTTCCCCTGCTGGCATTGAATCAAGCTTAGTACCTCGTATTTCCGTGTTCTGCCAGGACACCGTTGATTTAATAGTCGTTTTAAGTTCATCTTCGAATATGTTGACTTTGAAATCATCATCTTGATATAGAATTTGAATGTTGACTGAGGTCGGAGGATACTCCGGGATAAAGGATATAATGTAGGTGTCTTGAGGGCTCAATGTAATCGTGCGAGATGCAATTTCAACATTATTATTGAATCAATGCAATTTTGAAAAAATATCTGATTTCCCGAAATATGCGTTACCATAAAGATCGAATAATTTAAAAGAAATAGTTAGTTTGTCTCCGACTAGGACAGTCGTGGGTAATGGACTGTTTAGAATCGTTCGTTCTGGATCGGGAATTCCAATGAGGACGTTTATTTGAATTTGACCAATCACTTTGAATGTCTCCGTTTTCGCTTCTTTTCATTTGAAACTAAGGTTGTTGGGGGTGTCGTTTGTTATTTTTTCACTTCATATCTTCACGTTGTAGTCACCGTAATTATTCGTTGCTTTTTCTATTGTACAGCGGAAATCATTTGGATCATGTGGGGGGTTGATACAGGAAATATCATTGCTTAGGTCGATATCGTCATTGTATATGAGTCCTTCCTCTGTTCGTCATTTTAGGTTCAGAACGAATTCAACACCGACCTTGAACTCGGCAATTGTAGTATCAAATGTTGTGTTCTCAACCTTGTAAATATTGTTACCGTACCCTTCATCGTTCTTGTTTGTGCTGTGGTTGACAATAAATTTAATAGAGAAACTATTCTGATTTTTGTAGGAAATCGTCAGATCGAAAGTGTAATTGTCTCGCTGTACCAAATGGTTGAATGCATACGCATCGTTGGTGTTTAAAGTGATATCATACTTTGAGTTATCTCCTGAGATTTCAGCGTCAAATTCTAAAATATCCATTCTGTTCCCGGAGAGTTTAGCGTTCGTAACTTGAGTATTCGTATCAATTGTATCGATAATGTTCTCATATTGATCCCTGAAAATAAGCGCGAAGGTGAGTGGGTGTTCTTGAGACGAGTGAACAACGCTGTTGTTACCGCCGGTTAGACCTCATTTATAAGTATTATCATATGAATAAACTAATGTTTTCTCTGGTGATGGCACAGTTGGATTGACTGAAGTCTGACAACCGTAGCAGTCAATGCTGCTGTTATCGAGAAGTAAGTCCCACTTATTAATTCCTTTAACTGTGAGTACTGAAGTAAATAATATACTCGTCCCCCCCGAAATTGATTTGTCTGTAACGTTAACATTGTTTATTTTAACACTGAATTTCCCGATAACCTCGCTAGGTGTGATTTGGTTATGATACCTATCCATTGGTGTTATGAGAAGAGATGACTTGTCACCTGCAGTGATAACGCTGTTGATAATGGATAACGTTGTAGTCGCCGAATCAAGCGAACCATATGAGTTGTATACCGTGTATTTATTATTGAATAATTTATCGCCGGCTTCGTTAAGACCTGCGTCGATAACGTAAGAGCCCATTTTAGTGAGATGTGTAGAGTATACTTGATACCCTGTTTTAATATCGTTTGATGTTGTGAAAGATAGTGGCTCATTCCCGGAATTGGTCAAAGTCAAATGAATAAGCGATGGTGACACAATCGCGATGTTTTGATATTTATCATATCCGATAACTTTGATTTTAAGGTCGATATCAGCATTTGTATCGGTGATGGCAGTATCTGATTTCAAGTACTCAGGGGCGACTGAACAGGATTCCAAAGGATTGGGTGTGACTTGTAAAGAGGGTAAAGAGGTAATATCAAAGTCTTTGTAGTCTATTGTCATTTTGAGGAAGCACTCTATCAGTTGAGGGTATGTGTTGGACTTGTTCGTTGTGATTTTAACGTACAGTCAATTTCCTGATTGTTGTGCAGTAGAAGTAAATGTAGCGTCAGCCGTATCACATGATTTAACTTGAACATTGAAACTCTTAACATCGACTGTGCTTTGTATGTTATCACTTGAACGGAGCTGCAGTAAAATGTATCCGGAATCCCCTGCGTTGAATGTAAGATCATTGTCTAAGATATATGTTTTCCCCTCATCAATAGTTGAACTTGCTGTTTTATCGCCTTTTAACGCAACTGTCTTTTCAAGCTTTTGCGATGAAGGTCCTGTGATTGTGATTGTATAATCTCCACCGTCTAAGGCATTGTACGAGGACGGATCTGTAAATGTGAATTCAATATTGCTTTTATCGTTACTCGCGGTGTTGATTTGTATTGGAAGCGTTTTGCTTCCGTTCGCGATGTTCGCAGTGAATTCATTTGTGTTCGTGACAGATTCAATTTCATTTCCGAACTCGTCTCTCGGGTAGACACGGATGATTCAATTACCGGTCGTATTATCTTGGATTTCGTACTTATTAAGAGTAATGAACTCTCCAGTTGCATCGTCATATTTTTTCAAATCAGATTTAGTTAAATCCATTGCTTTTGGTTTGATTGTTATCACACATTTCTGGCATCTTATCTCGTTGTCATTGGATGTTCCCTTTATTCATTGTTCACCTGCCGTTGTTATTTTCGCTTCGTATCCCAATGCTTTCACGTTATCGATTGTACCAATGTCTTTATTCGGTATTTGAGTGTATGTGTATTCGCTATTATTGATACCTTTATAATACATTTCAAATTTAGTCTTGTCAACTGTCGTTGGATCAATAAGGTTATCGTACTTATCCTTTAATACAATATACACTTTTACATTGTCTCCTGCAGTAACCGTTGCAGTATCTTGGTAAGTAATATACGAATTTTCTTCGCTGACTTCCCCGGGAATGGATGTAAATGTGTATTGTTTTTCGAAGTACATTGAATCAATTGTGTAAGAACCAGCGTAGATCGGTTGAACGACAAGACCGATAGTGCCGTCACTGTTGACGCTCATTGAAGAACTAACCGTCTTTCCTCCTGTTAAAATCGTGTAACCGATGTCCTCGGAATTCGGAACGACTTCGTTCATGTATTTGTCTTCAACGAGTAAACGTAAGTTATAATTCTCGTCGGCAACTGCGTCGGGAAGACTTGTTTTCTTGTTGTTGTCTTTATCGATGAAATAGGCGTTCACGGCTGGACCAGGGTTAACAACGACTTTGATTTTTGTTTTGATTTCATTGTTGTTGATTTTAATCGTGATCTCGTTGTTATCTGCGGCGGAGCTTGTTTTTGTCGAGGTGATCATTAAAATATATTTACTGAATTGAACGCCATGAAGCACGGTGACACTTGACTCGGCGGGATGACGGCTAAACACGAATGAAAACGCTGATGCGTTAAGGAAGGAATTAATTCGTTTGTTCTTTGAGTTGTATATTTCGATTTCAACTTGGCCTGATTCCCCTGCGATGAACTCGACTTCCTTCTTATCAAATACGATATTATCATAGTTAATATCACTATCGCCAGAGGTATTCGAATCACTAACTCCCTTTAATGTAAGATTGTATTTGATCTGCTGCTTGCTTTCATTGGTTAACGTGAGCTCGTATTGATACCCATCGTTTCAACTATTCCACGAAGCAACCGAGTTGTCGCAAATGTAAAGCATAATATATGAATTGTATTTCATTTGACAGAAGTAATTATCATTGATCGTGATTGGATATACATCGGGTGTGTAAAGGTTGTTTAACATGTCGTATAATTGTAAGTAAAAAACTGGGAGTGACGATTTAACGACGTCGATGCTCTCGTTCGCGCTATACGCTTTAGCGTTGTAACTGAGTTTAGTTTTGAGGAAATCAATTGAAGTGTTGACGACTTTAATCACGTTGTTAGTGGTTACACATTCCTCATCCTTATAGAAAGGAGTTATGTAATTCACTCCCGTTTGAGTCACTGGAATCGAGTATTCTCACTGGTTATTCGCGTTTAATGTTGGTGTGAAGATTGTCTTCGATTCTCCACTGTTTGGTTCGGTTAAGACAATTTTGAAATTATTCAAATCAGTTTGCGTTAGAGTCGTAACGATGTTTCCGAATTCATCTCTTGGTGTAACAACATACATCACTGTGTTTCCGGCGGTTACAGTGGTACTTCCTTTTATCTCGCCAGTTGATTCTTTAGATATCATACCGCCCGTGATGGTGAGTTTATACTCAACATTGTTCAGATATTTTGATGATAGGGTTATATCGCCGATTGTCTTGCTTTGAATCGACAAAATTATCGTTTTCAATGATTGATTTGACGAGGTTGATGCAATGACAACACCGTTCACGTCTGAGTGTGTTAGTTTGAATAATGAGATAAGTTCCTCTTTGATAAATAAAGTGAAGATGTTTTTATTGACATTATCGTATTTATCATATGGTGTCAATTGCACCGATACTGTTGCTTGTGTGCTTCCACCGTTCAGGACCTTGTTCGGTTCATCTGAAAATGATGAAGAACTGATAACGAGGTGATCTCAATCACTTGGGTAGATGATCAAATGCACTTCCGTTTCGATCTTTTGATTATTGTATTTTATGCTCACTATCAAATTATCTTCGTATTCAGTGGCTTTCGTTCCGGAAATATTAACAATGATCTGCCCGGCATCTTCACCGTGTTGCTTTGTATATTCAACGCCTCGATTTGAATCTGATAAGGAGATATCTAATTTCGCAAGGTCTAATTGTTGTGTTGATCGCTTATTATCCGCAGTTCTGAACTCAATCACAAAGCTTTGTTTGCTTTCACCGGCGGTTCATTTCATTAAGTTAGTGCTGATAAATGTTTTCGAAATATCATAAGCATCGCTACTATAATCATTACCGCTTTGAATGAAAATGATTGGGTACTCCTTGACTTTATTATCGTTGTAGCTTAAAGATAAAGTGAATTTTCCTTCAAGTGTAGCGGTTGGGAATATGTTTGAGAATGTGAACATCATCGTATTGAACGAACTGAATTCATTGCTGAGAGTGGTAATAGTAGTCCCGTTTTGTTGGAGACTTAATTTAATATTTGTATTTGGACTGACGTAGTCAATTGGTTCTCCGTTTTTCCCGTTGAACGTGAATTTAAAGATCGGTTTCTCAAGTCAACTGTATATGCTGAGTGTTTCTTTCTCTTTCATGATTACGATTTTGTTACCGATTGAACGGAGTTCAGACACGTTGATATCAAAGATGTTGTATACGACTTCGAAACTGCAGTCATGGCATATCGAAATTTCTTTCTTGTCGACATAGCCTTTAACTATGTAAAGTCCTTGTTCGTCGAGGTTTCGTAAGGTGTATTTCGCATAAATACCGTCCAAACCGGCATATTCGTATTTGAACTGATTATTTGTTCTCGTGTTTATTGCAATTACTTCAATTTTATTTATCTGAATCTCGGCTTCACTGAGGTGAAGAGCAACGATATTTTTATAAACATCTTGCATTTGGACTGTCAGCGTTGACGCTTCTTCCATTTTTATTTGATATGCACTTGTGACTTGGATGATTGAGGTGAGTTCGCTGATCGCGCTTGGGATTTTTCTATAGTTGAAGGTGATATTTTTATTTGTTGTTTTATTGTAAACAACGGCTTTGTGTTGACCTGCGGTGTTGGAAACATCAACGATATAGTATCTAGAGTTAGCTGTATCGGGAATGATGTTGAAAATGTTTGCCGTGGTTTGCACACTGTTTACTGTGTATGATCTATCAATGTTGAGACGGTTATTTGCGGTTGTAAACGCAGCGTTGATTGTGTTTCCATATTGATCAATGATATTAAAATAAATCGTGAAGTACTTATCCGCGGTGAGTACATCCTTTAATGTATACGTGTTCGTTGCACTATCCGAATTGGAAAGACTATTTGAAGAGTTATTCTCGAAGGTTGATGATGTTTCCTCGGCTCCGATTTTGATTTGTGGGGCTACTGCGGTGAGGTACTTTTGTTTGTGTTTGATTTTGATTGTATAAGTGTTTGCTTTCTGGCTTAAGAACGCTAAAGTATAAACGCCATCGATTGTTGAATGTCGTGTAAATGTCACCGAATTCGAGCTTTCTTGAGGAGTGACCTCGAAAGTGAAGTCGGTATTAACCAGGAATTCGTTGTATAAGTAATTATCTGAAGTCCTTAAATAAACAGTTCCCAAGGTATGATAAACACCACTAATCGGGTTTGTAAATGCGGTTGTTTCGTAGCTATTCTTTATAAATGTCGTTGCAGTCTCAGAAAAATCGTGGTTACATACTATGTATCCACCGTTTCTGGTAAGGGGAATATTAATGTTAATGTAACCGTTATGGCCATTGTAGGTGAATTTTACTTGATAATTAAATGAAGACCTCCTGAAGACGGAAGTATCGGAGACAGAAAGTCAAATGTATTGTTTATCTTTAATCATGGTAAACGAGAAATTAATTTTCGTCTGCATAAAGGATGAATCATGGATACTGTAAACTTGACCAGTGAAATCACTAAGATTTAGCTGTGAATAAGATATGGTATCAGTAAATGAAGTATTATCTAAATCAAATCATTCGAGGGCAGCAATGGCTCCGGATGTTGTTGTAATGTATGAAAAGATTGGAAGTGAGTTAATGTTTTCATACCATGTTGAAGTAAAATAACTGTATAACCTTGCACTGGTAATGGTAGGGGGCTTTGGTAAAACAATAAAAATATTCGTGGTTGAACTTATTGAGTAAGTCGTAGTTCCCTGAGTGTAGAACCCATGGAGTGTATACCTCCCGTTAATCGAGGTCGTGTAGGTACATTGGAATGTTGAATCTAGTAGAGTCGTTGATAAATCCTTCGTTTCACTTTGAGGGAAAGTACGTTCAACTTGACACGAGAAATCTAAACCAAAGTAATTTTTCCAATTGCTGGGGCTGAGAATAACGCCGAAGTTATCATATAAAGAACAAGTATACGTGACTGGGATATTTGATAAAAAGGTCTGTGTTGTACCGTATGGTGTTTTGCATATGCTTTTATCAGTGGGTCTTCAATCGTACATTAGAAACATATTAGTGAAATTGGTAGTGAAGTAGTTCGATGTAAGTATGTATTTGCCTGATACTTTAGCAGGAACCTGGATTTGATATCTACCACTCCCGAGTTTAACAATCGTTGGTGAAAGTGTGATTCCGTCAACTTTTGCGGTTAGTCCGATAGTCGCTGAGAAGTTGGAGCCTAAATCAGTAATGACGTTACCGTAGAGATCAGTTGGTTCGAAATCGGCTTTGAGTAAACCAGTCGCGCTTGTATCGGAGAGTTTAAAGTTTCCGTTCATGACGCTACCCCACTTGAAACGGACACCTCCTTGAGTGCTATCATAAACCGCGGCGCTAGAATTGTCTTGTCCATCATACCCAACGAATTTCAAATATTTGAATACTCCGTTTGAAATGTTGAATTCAATCTTCTGTGTGCGATAAACGCTAACCATCTGCACATAATGATTGTTCTTTGCTTGGACACAGTTAAGTATTGGATAAGTTTTCAAGGCATCGTTCAGTACCATTGTACCGATGGTCCCGCATGTTGTAGTAACTGTTTCGGTAACAAATAAGGCCGTGTATGAACTATTATATACTAAGCGAAGTGAGAATGATGACGATGCAACGAAGGTTTGAAGAGTTGTATACACATAACCATTGTAAAGGAGTCCAGCAGTCGGAGCGACGTTTAATGAGTATTTTGTACAAATAAAAGTATTTGTGATTTCGTAAGCAACCATGTGATTTAGGTATCCTGTCATTGAGAAGTAGGCTTTATTTCCGAAAGCTTGGAGGAGATTAACAGTATGTGAAAAGATCGCAGTGGTGGAAAGGGAACCTTCGTAGAATTCGATTTTGTTAGATGCCGCTGTGTAAAGAAGATGTCAATTATAAACAACATTCGGAGTATGAAACCAAGTAAACTGTGCAGGGAAGGATTTACTCGTCGCTGTTGTAGTGCACTTACAAACAGTGGTCAAACAGTTCCTATATTCAGCTTTAAGCCGATTGAAATAGCCCTGATAAGCAATGACATTGGAAATCCCAGTGGAACCTATTGCGCAAGAAGAAGACGGTGCAATGATATTATTTGTTTTTCCAAGGATTAACCCGAATGAAGTGTTGTAACACCCGATTGCACTAGTATATTCTAACGGTCCCCTGATCGTCAACTTGAGATGTAAATGAAAATCTTCAGTTAGATCCAACGTTCCATCGTAAAGCAACCCCCCAACATTTTGAATTGATGTTGTCGGTTTGTACACAATTTGCGTCGGGGTTAATCGCGCATTACCGTACTTAATCAGATTTTTTTCTGTGAGATAAATATAATTTGAATCACCCCACTTGCAGCTGTATGTCTGCAGGGTGACATCATTCACTCAGAGACAGAGTAGAAGTCACTTGATAAGAAAGTGTATCTTCATCATTAAATTATATAAAAAATATAAAATGCTAAATTTATATGAAATGCAAAAAATTAATTGTTTTGGATGTTTTACTAAGAATAATTAAAGTGGAGTTTCGTTGAAAGATAACGATTATATTGCTTGATTAAATGTTTTCCGTAGGGTTCCTTATTCATTCAATGAATTGAAGTGTTTGAAGTTGAAGGTAAATAAAACGTTTTTATTAGATAATGTTATAGTGAGGTGGATACTGTGTTAAACTGATAGATTTCAGTAAAGGATTAACATGTTTTGTGAGTTGTTGTTTTTTAGTATATTATTTAATTAGAGAGTTACGTTGATTAGAAATGATATATCGAAGGGAATGGAACTGTTTTTGATGTTATCAATGTTTACGAGGTGAGAAATGATTTGATTATGTTTGATAGAATGTTTGGTGGGAAAGGCGAATGTAAAGGAGAAAAATAATTAATATTAAGAAAGAGAGTTGTTGGTTAAGTGAAATTAATTTCTCTTGTCGGGAGAGAAGGGGGAAATATGTGAAGAAATTTAAATGTGTGTTTTAAGGTTAGATTAATAGAGGTAAATATTACTAAAAGTGTATTTCAGTATTAATTGCGCCTTTTTGAATGTCCATTATTATTATGGGTGAATAAATAATTATTAACTTAAGTGATGTATTTAATATATCATTTAGTTGATTATATATGATTAGATGAGTGTTGATTGTTATATGAGTTGAGGGGAATTATAGGATTGGAATTATATTTGAATGGGGATTGGGCCCAATCCCCAATCCCCAATCCCC
>JAWNBB010015830.1:0-15577 GCA_036325645.1 Balantidium ctenopharyngodoni
AATCCCCAATCCCCAATCCCCAATAACTCACAATATAATATCTCATCCTTCTTCAATCCTCATTTCGAACTCATCCTCCACTTTTAAATCTCGTTTTCTTCATTTGAATAATCTTCGAGAACACCCGAAAGAACTAAACGTATCTTTGATTCATTATTTACTATACTAAATAACCTTTTAACATTTGTTTTATTTTCCAAAGCCTTTAAATGTAAGTCTTTGAGGATAACACTTGTTAAAGAAGTATTAATAGTTATTATTTTAACTATCTTTCATACAATATCTTCATTTTGAATTCTCGCCCGTTGCAAGTTAAATTGAGTTCAATTAGTGAAATGATCAATCGCAGAGGAAAAGTCCAAATGATCTCAGGTGAAATTATTTAACGTGAGCGCTTTTCAATTCTTCCCTCATTTATCGAATTTAATCCTTAAAGATTTCGAATCTTCCTTATTTACAACACAGAGGCAATCTGTGTAATATGTTCAACAAACCTTCTCAAGGCCTTGATTCATCGTAAATCACCTATCCAAATTTATTTTATCTGAGCATGGTAATGACAGCGATTTCAAATGTTGAAGATTTATTTCATTGATTAATCAGTCGATGTCACTGTTATAACTTCCACTATTAGAATAGTTAATTGTTCAGTTATTCAATTGACTACAACAGTTGATTCACAGAAACACGGCTCTGATTTGACCAGGATTTTTTATTTTACATAAATCGAATTCCAATTTTACTCAATTTTCGTATTTTTGTCAATCGTCTTCATTTAGAACATTAAGCTCTGAAGCATTATTAAACGAGGCACTTACCATTTTGTTCCCGGAATAAGAGTAGAGGTTATCTTGTTGAATGTGTTGAATATGGAGGGCCTTTGGCTCATAGGTATGGTATTTAAATGAAGCAAGTAAAGGTAATTTTGTTTCGAAAAACTCGTTCACTTTGTTGAAATTTGTTTTCGAGGGTAATCCTTTGTATTCGGTTGATTCTTTGTTGATGACATTCACAGTTTTAAATTCTATTGTTTTCATACTTTCTCATATCAAATCTAATAAGTCAGGGGCATCGAATATCTGGAAATGCAGAATTGTTTTTGTTATTTCTATTGTTACGGTCGGTCTTGTAAGGCTGGTTTCACAAATAATGTTTCATTCTTTCAGGTGTTCGAACCTTGAGATAAGGGATAACAGCTTACGCACCTTTGGTTTCTCCGCTCGGGGAATCTCGGCGATTATCGAATGTCAATGATTTATATTTTTTAAACTATCATTCAAAGTATTTGTTTTCCAATAATCACATGAAATAATAATATCTATCGGCTGAGTATAATATTGTATGACTGAATTTAAATGCGATGATCTGCTCTTGATAGTAACATGTACCTTCATTGGTAAATATTTAATCGTCTCTGCAATTAGTTTCGGGCATTGTTCTCCCAGTGTACCCTGCTCTTCTTTAGTAACCGTCTTTTGAAAGATCTCATCATAATCAACAGGAAACAAATATTTCGAATTAAAATGAAACACAATTTTAAAGCTCATTCAATTGACTCCGATTTTCGTTTGGAGTTTCTTAGCGTGTTTGATAATGCGCATCTCCTTTTTGAAGTGAAGATATGAAAAAATCTCCCTTCAAATAAAAGGAGATTTCACCCGTTCCATATAGAAAGTTTATATTTAATAATAATGAATAAATAAATAAAAGTACGTTACATTCACGATAATTCCTCTGCCGAATATATCAATATATCAATATATATCAATATATATATTATTTAAAAGAATCAAATAATAATGGACAATTTAAAACTTGGAAACCTCTCTCAAGCAATTGTTCGAGTACCACATTTCTTCAATAATTATTATATTAAAAAGAGTCAAGAAACACTAACAGCAAACACAAGTTTTGAAAACACTCAATTGAATGAATTCGATTTTTTTAACATCAGAAAGAGAAGAAATTCCCCCGTTTCCTTCAAAGATTCCGACTTCTTTCACTATCCTCCATTGATTAAATCTTTAAACTTTAATCACAACAAACGGCATATTCTTGTGAGAATCGAAGACAAAAAGAACAATAATCTCCACTCGAAAAAACAAACGACTGAGCCTACTGAACAAATAACTCAATATCGAAATCCAACTGATTATAGCAGTTATAATAACACGTATAGCAATGCTTGACAAAACACTTTCTCGGAGAATTGAGAAATCGAAAAACTGAAAATAAAAATGCAAGCAACGCCTTGTTCAGAGGTCTCAAATAATGAGGATTTCCACAATACGATGAAAATCAACGCTGATAATTGACTTGAGAATATTAAAAAGGGTGAGGGGGTCAACGCCGGGGGATTGCAAGAAAACTTCGAAAAAAGAACTTCCGAATGATTCAAATCACATTGTAAATTCCCGCAAATAGGTAAAAAACTCCATACTTTAGAGGACATTCCAAGTGAAATAAAGAAGGAATTCATGTACAAGAGTACAATTCGGAAAAAAATCGAAGGGTTAAAATGAGTGAGTGATAACGTAAAAGAGCAAATATCGCGGCGAAACGCCAATATTGAAGGGAAAAGGACGCACAAGAAAATTATTAACTGGAGTCCGGGGTTTAAAGATAGCGTCAATTTTTATTTTTCTATGAATAAATTGAATATGGATAATACTCAATTTAATTAATATGCACAGAAGAAATAATGTCTTGAAATAAATATAGATTTGAATACTATTTAATTAGAAAGAGGTTTTGGTTTATATAAATTATCGAACTAAGACACGGAATTATTTAACTGATCATAATAATGTTATTCTCTTTAACGTGATCAATTAATCGATTCTTTTGACTTATTTTTCAGGATATTCGATCGTTTGGAGTAGATTGAAATTGTTTTAGAATGTTGGCTGATGCGGGAGAAAAGATCACTTGTATATCTCGGAATTTGTATTGAATTGGTGATTGATAAGGAAAATGAAGATTATTTGATTATTTAGATGATTGAAATAATTGTAAGAATAATATTACTAATTAAAACAAATAAATAAATAAATAAATAAATAAATAAATAGAATATTGAGAAGTTATAATATATTAATAAAGTAAATAGTAAAATAATGTTATTGTAGATTATGTTTATGATATCATTGATAATGTCAACAAGTCTGACTCTTGATTTAAAAGATATTCATTTATCATTTTCAGTTTCCTTTGGGGATTGAAGGATTTATCATCTTAATCTTCATCTTCTTAATCTGTTCAATTATTTGTTTTGGAACTTTGATTTATATGTTCTGTACCATTCCGGTTTACATTCACTGCGTTCGGATTGATACAGTATTTTAAGTGTCCTGTGTCTAAGCATATACAACATTGTTTTTTGATTGAAGTGGTTGTCAATATCTTTGTAGTTCCCTTTACTTCTTTTTCTTATTGAGACACCTTGTGTGAACAAAGACATTGAATTTTCCTTTTATTTCCCACAAGCCTAATATCATTCAATTCCCATCTCATCTTCTCATTTGTATTTGATCACTGTGAATCTTGTGCTTCTCTCTTATACATATAACCGACATCCCCGATCTTTTCATTTTTATATTTTTTCTATATTTTAATATGAGTACTTACCAATGCAATACCTCAATACCTTAATAAACAATAAGCATGCATTAATGCATGCTTTAAACATCAGTTTTCTTAAATACATACCCACATTAGAACCCACCTGCTCCATTGCATAAACACTTGCACATTTCACCGTTTCACATTTATTCAATAAATTCCTTGAAAAGCAATAACTAATCATATAACTCTGTAAATCATAAAACTATATTAAATATTTCAACTAGGACTCGCCCCAATCCCCCAATTAATTATTAATAAAAATGGGTGCTAACACCTCTTCAGATATTTCTCTTGACATCAGTCCTGAGCTTGTCCGTTTAAAAGAGCTTTCACCTTCCAAGATTCTAATACTCAAAAAGACCTTTGAAAAAAATCCAACAAACACTCACTTCAACCGTTCCCAAATTATGTCGTTTCTCAACATAAACCCACGAGAAACGGACCTTCTTTTCGATTACTTCGATTGAGACGGAAGCGGAGAAATCGATGATTTCAAATTTAAATGCGCGTTAGCAATGGTTGTGCATTCGACCCTCGAGCTACGTTCGGAACTCATTTTCAAACTTTACGATTTCGATGAAAATAATTTCCTGACCCAAGATGAAATTGTCCATTTGTACCGTAGTGTCAACATAGTCAAATCATATGAAATCACATGAGAGGAACTAAACAGCAAAGCCGATGATGTGATAAGACTTGCTGATTTAGACAGGGATAAACGTTGATCCTTAAAAGAATTCCAAGCGTACGCCATAAAAAATAAGGACGTGTACTGCATTTGAGATGCTTTTAGTTCTTGATTAAGCAATAATCCGATTGGTCCAAGTGAGACTGAAATGGATAATATCCCGCGTCAGAAACCACAAAACATCCTTAAACAAGTAGATAATAACCCAACAAACATAATAAATGATAAACCGAAAATATACGAAGATAGTTTTGAAGAAGTCGACGACAAAGAAGACTCCGGTTTTGACCAAGACGATTTCGGTGGCGCCGACGAGTGCGACCCGGACTGATTCGAGGAGCTCCAAAAAGACAAAAACGCAGATGAACGAAATGAAGAAACAGAGAAAATAAAGAAAGGAGTTGAATTCGGAAATGGCTTCGAAGAAGAAACAGTAAACGCAGATGAATTTGGAGCGGTTAAACCTTGGATTACTAATGTAGTGCATACGCGACCAACTTCATATCAACCGTCTAAACTCGATGGTACCCCGCCCGACGCTCAACTGGAACTGGAATTCGTCCATGGGTACCGTTGTCACGATACAAGGAATAATTTAAGATATACAGAAAATGGAGACTTTGTTTATCACACTGCCGCTGTTGGTATCGTGTACAATAAGGAGCAACATAAGCAAAAAATATACAATGAACACTTTGATGATATCACGGCAATGGCGATTCATCCAAATGGGAACTACGTTGCGACCGGGGAAATCGGCCCGTATCCCTTGATTTCAATTTGGGATACCAACGAAAATCGTGCGATTGTTCATATACGAGAACCTTGACAAAAGGGTATTAACCACTTATGTTTCAGTCGAGACGGTAAATATTTGGTAGCAACCGCCGCAGACGATGCCCATAACGTCGCGGTCTTCGACTGGGCGAAAGGAAAAGCCGAAGATTTAACCACAATTCAAAATTGTAGATTGAAAACTAAAAAAGGACAAGTCACGTGTTCAGGTCCAACAGTTGGAACATGCGAAGGTGGTCGTGCTAATATATGAGGAGTATGCTTCAATAAATCGGGAGATACAATCGCATGATCATGTGTGAAGGAGGTATCATTTATTAAAGTCCAGCCTGGTAAATTAAAGAAAACAAAAGCGACGGGATTAAAAGGTGATACCTGAACCTCAATAATGTGTTGTGGATACTTAAACAACACTTGAATTTGCGGTTCAATGAAAGGAAGTGTCCTGATATGCGCAGGTACGCAATTCACCAAAACGTTAAAAGCACACACATCATCTCTAAATTGCATTTATATCCGTAACAGCGATATCGGCTTTATCACAGGCGGAAGCGATGGAATGATATTGACCTGGGATTCAAAGTATTCGATAATAAATAAAATCTCAATTATCAACGATGAAATTCGTTCGCTCTGCCCCCGTGTTCGTAGTGTATGCGAAGATGAAAAAGGCAATTACTTAGTCGGAACTCGCGGTGGAGAAATCGTAGAAATTGTTGATTCAACGCCGACTGTGTATTGACGAGGCCATTGGGATAAAGAACTTTGGGGGCTTTGTGTGCATCCAAAACAAGACATTTTCTACACTGTTGGTGAAGACAAGTTACTCGGCGTATGGGATATCGAAACGAAGAAAATGATTAAAAATTGTGTTTTGGAAGAGCCTGCGACGACAGTCGCAATCTCCCCAAACGGAGCGGATCTTGCGATAGGCACTGAAAGCGGGTGATTGTATATATACAATGCGGAGACTCTGCATAAAAAGTACATGAAGAAGGAAGAAGTCCGAAAAGCGGTTGAAGAAATCAAATACAGTCCTAACGGAGAATACGTTGCAGTAGGAGGAATTGATAAAGATAATGATGGTTTCATGCATATATTTATCTATGATGTGAAGCAAAAATATAAAAGAGTGAAGAAGATGAAAGGGCATTCCTCACGGATCACCCACATCGATTGGTCCATCGATTCCGATTTTATTCAGTCTAACTCAATGTCATATGAGTGATGATACCATTCGGTTGACTCCGGAGCGCAAGTCACAAAAATATCATCAATGAAAGACGTTGATTGGAACACTTGGACTTGTGTGTGAGGGTGGCCTGTTCAAGGAATCTGGCCGGAATGCGCCAGTGGCGATGACATCAATTCCTGTGATGTGGATAATAAACGAAGGGTTATTGTGACAAGTGACGATTTCGGAAAAGTTAAATTATTTCGATACCCGTCACCCGTTGAAAAGGCCGCGTTTAATCAGTATAACGGGCATAGTTCACATGTGACATGTGTTAAATTTTCAGCGAATAATAAGCATGTTCTCTCCACAGGAGGTAATGATAAAGCGATATTCCAGTTTAAATTCACGTTTAATGACGAAGCCGCAGATGAGGCCGAGAAACTTCAGGAAATCAACGAAGATGAAGTGAACGCGGATGATGACAATTTCGGAGAGGACTTTAAAATGGAGGAAATGGAAGGGACGGAATTCGGTGCGAGTAAGCCGTGGATAGGAGAGTGACAGGCGAGTACGCCGAAAATAACAATTAATAAGAGCTCTGGGAAGCCGCCGGCCCAGAACATTAAGAAATGAAATTATGTTTTCGGTTATCGTGCTTTCGACACTCGTATGAACGTGAAATACACCGCGGATGATAATTTAATAGTTTACACTACCGCTGCTTGAGGCGTTGTCTTAGATAAAACCACAAATAAACAAAAGTACTTCACGCATCATGAAGAAGATATTGTTTCATTAGCTATTCACCCAAACGGGAGAACAATCGCAACTGGGCAGATGGCCGCGAAAGGTAAAGCAAAGTGAATTGATTGATACATTTGGAATATTGACAATTTACCCGAAACGACGAATGTTCTCGCGAGTGACCGCGGGAAAACTGGATCAAATGTGATTAACTTAAAAGGCACGTTATTAAGAGCGATACGAATTTGAAAGTTCTCCCCTGATGGTAATAAACTCTTGGCTAACGGGCAGGATGATTACAACTCCGTCGCAGTGTACAACACGTCAAAATGAACGAAAATCACCTTAATCGGACTGGTTAAAGTCGACGGCGCAAGGGTGTGAGACGCTTGTTGGACAAGTGATACCGCATTTGTGACAGTTGGACCAAAACATATTAAATTTTTTTCTGTTTCTGGAAGTAGCATCTCAGCCAAGAAAGGTGTTTTCGGCAAAATAAAAATCGAACCTTTAGTTAGTGTTGCTTCCGCTTTCGACCGGGTTTTCACTGGAACAGATAAGGGTAATTTGATAACTTGGATGGGAGGAACTGCGAGTACAGTGAAAAACATTTGCAAAAAAGGTTCGTGATTTACCTGATATTACTATGAAAAAGAGAAATTACTTTTCGCTGGCGGATTCGATGGGATCATCGTTGCTTTCGACAGTGGGAAATGAAATGAAAAATATCGAATCGACATTCAAAAACTAACTTCAACCCCAACTGACGTCGGGATTCGATCTTGAGACGCCAATGAAAACGGGCAGATGCTCGTGGGTACAAAGGGCGGAGAAATCGTAGAAATAAGTTTATCGAGTCAGACAATGGTAAAGAGTTTAATGAAATCGCATTACGACACCGAACTATGGGGACTTACGATAAACCCAGTGAACAGTAACGAAATCGCAACCGGTGGAGGTGATAAAACCCTCCGAATATGGAACATTAAAACCAAAAAACAAACGAAAATCATTATGTTCCCTGAGGACTTCCGTGCAATCGATTGGTCGAGTGATGGCAGATTTATAATCGTTGGTACAATGCCAGGATTGATTTATTATGTCGACGTGGACACGATGGAAAAAAGTGCGCCATTTAAATCGGTGTTTTACACGCAAGATAAAAAGAGTCAGGATAAAGAGAAGTGGATACAAGAGCTAAAAATAAGTCCGAACAATGAGTACGTTGCATTCGGTTCACATTGCGGTATTGGAACTACTTTTAGTAAGATACAAGTTTTGCAAGTGACGGGGAACGCGCAAAATCCCTTAAAAAATTATTCGATGATTGATCCAAAAATTACGAGTGCGTTGACACATTTGGATTGGTCGAGTGATAACGATAGGATTGTTTGCAATTCTTGAGCGTTCGAGTGAAAGCATGTGAGTGTCTCCGCGAAGAGTGTTATTAAATCGTCGAGTTGTGTTTGGGAACCTGATTGATGGCATACCTGGACGTGTTGATTTGGATTTCCCGTGCAAGGAATTTGGCCTCCTGCCTCGACAGGGTATATTGTTAACTATACATGTTGAAGTGGGAATAAACAAGTTGTGGCCACAGGAGATGATTTTAGTTGAGTTAAATGATTCAAAAGTCCTTGTGTTGTGGAACATGCTGAGTATAAGGCCTATGGTGGACATTCGTCGCATGTACCGAAGGTCAGGTTTACACCGAATGATAAGTACTTGATTTCCGTGGGAGGGAATGATAAAAGTGTGTTGGTTTGGGAGACTGATTTTGGAACAGGGGATGATGAGGAAAGTGAAGTTGAGGAGGAAAATGTTGATAATCAAGAAGAGGAGGAGGATGTGGTTATCCAGGATAAAAGGAAGAATGTGAAAAAGAAAAACATTTCTGTACCGGAGGAAGAGGGAGAAGAAGAAAGTGAAGAGGAAGTACGTGCGCCTACGAAAAAAGTAGTTAAAAAGAAAAAACAACAAGTACCGGTACCAGAGCCAGAGCCAGAACAAGAAGAAGAAGAAGAAAGTGAAGAGGAAGTACGTCCACCTCCTAAAAAAGTAGTTAAAAAGAAAAAACAACCAGTACCGGTACCAGCACCAGAACCAGAAGATAACGAAGAAGAAGAAATGTCAATGCCCTCATCCAAGAAAAACAACCCCACTAAAGTATCAAAGCGAGTACCCGTTCAAAAAAACAATTTTGACATTGCAGAAAGTGATATCGGAGACAATGCCGGTAACTGTGAAGTCCCCAATTCCATTGAACAATGGCGTAATACCTGTATTCCACCAGACAACATTTCAAAAATCGCCCCTGACACAGAAAAGCCCAATTTACGATTGTCTTTGAATCACGTCTTCGGTTACCGTACCAAAGATACACGAAACAATGTCCGTTACCTTAGCGAATCAACCATAATTTATCATGCGGGGACCTTAGGAATCATCCATAATATCACCAAAAACACCCAAAAATTTTTTACTTCTCATACCCATGAAATAATCGGTTTCGCTTGAGATAAATCCAAATCTTTCGCCGCAACCGCGGACGCCCCCCACGGAACTCCGGAATCAAATATCATCGTTTGGAAAGTCAGCACCTTAGAAGAGTCAAAACGAATCAAAGTTCCCGTCGATGGAATAAACTGTATCAGGTTCTCTCCTGACAGTCATCGCTTGATATGCACTGGCTGAGACGATAAGCACACGATATTTTTATGAGACATCAACTCGGAACGCGTTGTAACCAAAGCCGAGGGAGGAAATTGAAAAATCCTCGATATCGCATTTATATCGTACACTGAATTCGTGACAGTTGGTATCAAACACTACAAGTTCTGGACTATTAAAGACAGTCAAGAGTTGATATACAAAGACGGCGATTTTTCCAACAACGCAGATATAAAAATCGGAGTTGTCACTGTGTTCGGGGAGTACTTCACGACGGGAAGTTTGGGCGGTTTCGTTACAAATTGGAACAACGAAAAAGTAATTCTGAGTAAACGTGTCCACACAACGGCAGTCGATACAATTTTCTCGAATTCCCGTGTGATAATAACAGGATCAAGAGACATGTCCTTAATCGTACTCGATAAAGATTTAACGATTTTACGGAGGTGAAATCTCGACACTCCTGAAATCACCTCGGTAAGTCCATCGCCAAGGAGTATCGATATCTTCGATAACAGCACCGACAAGATATTAGTGGGGACAATCGCGAGTGAGATTATTCAACTCCAATTCGAAAAAGACTATTTAGAAGGGGATTTAACTCCCACGGTATTCAACTCCTCTCATTACTCCAGTAAATCAACCGAGAATAATACAATCACGAGTATTTGATTCTGCTCTTACAAAAACTTGTTTTGCACTTCTTGTGAAGACTCTACAGTTCGGTTTTGGAATTACGAAAGCAATAAACAAGAGAACTTCCTCAGGTTTGATCTCGATGAGATGCAGGACCAACAAATTCTTTTCCCGACGTCAATGGCGTTTTCGTCAAATGAAGAATTCTTGGTTATTGGCTTTAATCTCGGGATTCTCCGTGTTTACGCCACGGATGAGTTCGTGCTTGCTAAAGAAAGTACGTTTCGGAAACAGCGGATATCAGTGGTGAAATATTCTCCTGATAATAAGTGTCTTGCGACTGCCACTCAGGATGAAACTGGGAAAACGATAATCGATATAATAAACGCAACGAATTTGCAATTGATGATAACGTGAAAAGGTTGAAATGGAACGTGTAATGCTTTAGACTGGTCAAATGACAATGATTTTATTTCTGCGAGTGCGGAGGGGGAATTAAGGGTATTCAATATAAAAAAAGGAGTGATGATCGATAGGTACGTTCTATTTAAAAACGAGGACTGGGCGAGTTGGAATCGGACATGTGGATGGTGTTTAATGGGATATTACGACTCAGGGCTTAGTAAGATAACCTCATGTGAGCGTTATAAGAAGAAAATAGGGAAAGATAATGTAATTGCGATCGGCAATGAAGAAGGTGAGATTAGGATTTACAAGTACCCGGTTGTTGCACCGAATCAGCAAAGTGAAATTAGTGGGATAAAGCATTCGAATAGGGTGATGAATATGAAATTCGGAGAGAATACGTCGAGTAAAGAGAACAATGTTTTGTTTACTGCAGGGAATGATGGATGTTTATTTAAATGGAACATAATTTCAGAATCGAAGAATAGTGTATAAACTAACATTCATTTTATGTTATTCAGAATTTAAATTTTTAGTTTTTTGATTTCTCGATTTAATTGGGGTTGAGTGTTTTGGTCGCTGAATTATTGATTGTAATGGTAATGTTTTGTTGAGATGATAATATGATTTATATTAATTCGATAGGTCAATGGAGGGTCAGGTAAGGGAAGAGTAGAGTAGAGTAGCTCAATTAAATATAAGGAGGGTTGATATAGAGCGTGAAAGGGTGAAATTTAAATAGTGGATATATTTGTAGTGGAAAGAGTTGAAGGATTGTGGTGGGAAAATTAAGGGATTAGGCGAGGAGGAGTTAAACAGTCTGTCTAACCCTACATTAACTAATACAAAACACCAATAAAAAGGAAAACAAAACAAAAAGGGGCGAAATTCAAACTTGGGTCCCTTCAGAACACAAAGAGCTCCAATTCAGGAAAGACAATGAAGATACCTTAATCAAACAAAATAATTCTATTGTACACAGTTACATTTGTCCTGATTAGTTGCGATATGAAAACATCAACTGCAGTGAGACAACAAGTAAACTAGAGGATAAGATCATTAAATATTATTACAAGTTAACTTTAAAAGCAGAGGAGAATTAATAAAAAATAAAAATTTAAACCGTTTCGTTTTTCTTTTTCTTGATACTTTCATAAGTATAACGATCTATTTAATTGTAATCATATCTTCATTTCATATTCGCCTTGAACATCGGGTATTCAAATCATCTTCATTTTTCCATTAATCCACTCACAAGCTGGATTAGTTTTTAATAGTAGTATAATTTGGGATATTACCTTCACGGTGGTTATTACGGCGGTACTGCTTTAATCACATCTTTCTTCAACATCCACATGTACAACACGGAGCGAATATGGATGGACATGTTGACACTATGCCGGAACATTATTTAATGTCTACTTCATTTGCTTTTCGATGTACCAATAAATTAAAACGTTCTCTTTGTAATTTGGTAAAGCTCTTAGAGGAGGATATCTATTTCATTGTGTGGTTTCCTTCAAATCCTTTTCCTTCATTGTTCTGATCCAGAATACCTTGGATAACCTATTTTAAAACGAAAGTCAAATTTCATTTTATTCCTTCATTCACTGAATTGTAACCAAGTCTCCATATTTTATTTGTTTTAGTTCCTTGTCTAAGTCATCATATCCACCGCCTTCTCCTAATGTTTAGCGTGTTAACGTTTATATAAATCAACTTATTTAACTCGCTATCATAACCTCCAATTCATTTATCTTCGATACTCCCTCCAACTCCAAACTATTCCATGAGTGAATTGAACAGGAAGAAAAATAGTATTTCTCGAATCTCCTATGTTCAAAGAAAACATGTTAAAATAATCTCAATAACAATAACAATAACAATTAATTAAATTAACCATATTTACCAAATAGTCATAGCAACAATCACAGAACCACAGAAGCAAGAATAAGTAATATCATGCACTTATCAACAACACTTCCTCCATTTAACGAAAAGACAAAAAACGTGAAAATAAAAATAAAAAATAGTGGTACTGCAAAGCAGCGCATATTCAACATTCTGAAAGAACGCCATGAATTAAGATTTCAACAGTATACATCAATCAGTTCAGTGTAAGTCCTTATAGTATCAGCTATTAAAGTAAAAATATCTCTATAATCATTAACAATCAAAAGCAAGTGTTTGTCTTATTTAATATAAAAACATTAATTGAAATCTGCGAACACGTTTTGCTTATTCGCAGTTTTAATCAAATTTCGATTCGAACCATCAATATAGTGGTATAGATCGATTTCTTCTTTTCAGAACTCTTTTTCAAAATAAGAAACATCAGTATTTCCTTTAATTTCAGGGGCAAACACCGGGTCGAATAGCTGATCTTCAATGCTATCGAACGTATAGTCCGGGTTTTGAATACTAAACCATTCATGTCTTTTAATCTCACTTCCATCGCCAAAACTTCCGAGTCTTTTCGTCGCGTCCTTTATCAGTCATTTACTGATGAAATCTATCGCCTCTTTCGACACGCGTGTTTGGTCGTCCATCCTTGGAAACCTTCAATCGCAATATAATATTTTATCGTATGTTCGATCGATATACTCGCTCTCAAACGGACATTTACCAAACAACATTTCATACATTAATATGCCTCAAGTCCACCAGTCAACTGCTTTTGTCTGTAATTCCCCTCTTATTATTTCAGGGGGAGTATACTCTGGTGTACCATACAATGCAGTACCTTTATCATTCCCATTAAACAAAATTTTCGCCTTTGTGAAGTCAACGAGCTTAATAAACCCTTTATTATCAATGCAAATATTTTCAGGCTTTAAATTCCGGTATATCACGCTATTGTTATGCAAATCCGAAATCGCGCAAACAATTTGTGCGATAAATCACACGACTTTGCTTTCTTCCAAACAATTCCTCAACGAAATCGAGGAGAGCAGTGTGTATCAATCTCCGCCCTGATAAAACTCATAACCAAAGTAAATTGTGTACTGCGTTTGGAAACAAAATTCAAGCTTTGATATGTATTTATTTTTACTGATTTGCTTCGATGTTCATATCGCTTTTTCTATTTTTCAAGTATCCACACAATCATTATTGATTCAATGGTGCTTGTCGATGCCTTTAATTGCATATACTTTATTATCGTTTTTGTACTGAGCAATGTACACAGTTGACATTTTACCTTTGCCGATTATTTTTAAAAACTTGAAATTGTCCAGACAAACCCGGAGAAGAGAAGTTCTGTCTTTGTTAATGAACTCGTAGTCATCGAAGGAGTTGCTATCGTTGTCATTTTCATTAAAGGTGTCGTTATCAAAATCATCGATATCCCAGATATTTTTTTGTTTCGTTTTCAGCAATTGTGTTTCGGTGACAATATCGTCGTCGTATTTATTACAATAGTCGTACTCGGTATCCCCTGAATCGTTGATATCATCGACACATCCTTTTAAATTGCTTCAACGGTGACTGATTCCGCCATAGGATGAAGATTGGAGATTCGACTTGAAAAGTGCTTCATTCTTCTGGTTCAAGCTTTCTTTTCACTCTTTCGAACATGAAGAAATGTATGCATTTATATTGCTTCAGTTGGTCTCATCCATGCGAGAGAATTGCGAGTTTTTGTTCTTTTTCTTTTCTTTTTTGGTTGTCACTACCGAATAAAGTGAGGAGCAATCCGATATTGAAAACAACAATTCACCTCCTTTTGATTTCTCGTAAAAACGTTCGAGGAAGAAGATTATCAGGTTTTTATTTGGGGAGATATAAAAATAGTCGTACTCGTTTTCATTTCCGTGGATGACAAATTCATCTGAGGTTTTGCTTATTGTTATCCCTTTTAGCCTTGATATTTCGATACGACGTTGAAGCGATAAACCTTTTAAGTTGTAAATTGCGGTGTTTGTGATTAGGATAGACCGGGTTTGATTCATACCAAAACGGTTTTTCTTTGTTATTGTTCCAGAGTAAAAACAAATTTCTGTTGATATTAAAGATAGTATTTCTGGTTTGGATGCGATGTTGAGTTCGTCAAGAGGTATTATCTCGTAAGGAGGTAATGATGACATTTGTTTGAAATAATATTATTTTTAAAGTGCTATGAAAGGAAATCAAAGTTCTTGATAGAATTTGTATTAAAATTAAAAGGAATTAATTGTGATTAAAGGCACAAATTAAGAAGAAAAAGGAGTTTATTTATTATATACTTCATAGGTTTGTTTTGTTGTTGGTTTGCTATTAATGTTTAGATCCATTATTATACTGTTATTGTTTTTAATATAATTAAATTTATGTTTATGTATATTTAATATACGAATGAAGACTGATTATTATGATATTCAGAATAATACAAATAATGTAATTGATTTGGATATTCAAGTTGGTGGTTGTATGGATTTGGATTTAAATAATACCATTGTGCTCAGTTTTGATATGTTGGAAGTGGATGTCTTGGAATGGAGTTTCGTTCAACATTTGAGACTTTTCCGTTGAGATTACTTTAAATTGTAACCTTTGATATTGATTTCGTGGCATCGCTGTTGCATTCATCACTCTTGATATCTGTTTTGTAAATTGATTGTTTTGAAGTGATGTTTGTTCATTTAGGTTAATTTCTGGTGTCGTTTAGGTTGCTCTTTCCTAATATGCGCTGGTATCCCTTGATTAATTTATAATCGAACTGACAAATTAATTAATCGATTTATTCTTAACAACTAACTTTTATTATATTATGGGAAAAAATGAAAGCGAAAGGGGATTGGGGATTGGGGATGGGGGATTGGGGATTGGGGATTGGGCCCAATCCCCAATCCCCAATCCCC
>JAWNBB010015852.1:0-11483 GCA_036325645.1 Balantidium ctenopharyngodoni
AATCCCCAATCCCCAATCCCCAATCCGTATCCCTTTCGATTTTTTCTAAATAAATGTGAAATACTTATTAAAATATAAAAATCAGAATCATAATCACAATAAGAATTAATTTAATAATCTATAATCCTTAGTTATAAGCTGAAAAAATGAAAACGCGTACCGGTCGAGCACTTAACACAGTTCCAGAAGTGAAGCAAAACATGACCAAGAAAATACCAATAGGTAAACTAACCCAAATAAATCAAGAGCCTGAATCAAATCCTTCAAATCCGCAATTATCAACCAAAGAATTAATAGTAAAATCCAAGGCACTACGTAAGAACAACCCCTTTATTCGCCATTCATTATCCTCAACAGAAGAATTAAAGAAGTACAAACCCAAATTTATAACCAAAAGAAACGAACTGAAATGACTAGCAACGCCTCAAGAGATAAGCAACACAAAGGCGAACGGTAAAATAACTTCCACGTCGAACATCGTATTATCAACCAACTCAAGTGACAACAAAGAGAAATCAAAAGATAAAATCCATATTATTCCAGAGATTAATTCGGGAGAGTTTAGTATAAGTAACATAAATAATATCCAACACTTAGGAGACTTGCTCCGGAAATCTAAGCTCAAGCAAACGTTTATCATCGACGGAGAAGGAAACAATAACTTGAACATTTATTTCAACAGCAAAAAAAATAAAATCTCAAATAATTCTATACTGAAAAACATTAAAAATGCAATTGAAAATGAAGACACAATCGAAGAGGCGGTTGATGCCGATTTTAAAGACGAAAATAACATGAGCACGAGTACCGACAAAAGACAGACTTGGAATTTCAAGAACTACGAAAAAATATTCGATTGATTGAGCACTAACATTGAACAGATGAAAGAATGAATTGATATCCCCAACGCCTGCACGAGTCCTAAAAATGATAATTCCTTGCTCTCAATCAATAATCAAATCGACTTCTGTAGCAATATCAATGAAATACTAAACATCGACAAGGAAAAGTCGTTTTTAGAGTCTTGCAACTACGATACGTTTTATATTAATTTAAAGGAGGAAGAGACTGAAACCTCGGGAAAGATGGGTAAAAATAAACCATGAGATAAAATGCTGGATATAAGTAGCTACCTGTCAAATAAAACAATATGCAATAACAATTCGGAAGACAATAGCATGTGGAAAGATGAAGGAGAGTGCGATAAAACGCTGGAGTTTAATTGTTTCAGTAGTAATAGTGATAATAATTTAAATATTTGAAGTAAGAAAATGATAAATCCCCATTTTCTTCTGAATAAAATCAAAGGAAATCAGCCGAAAGGTGCTACAAGTCCTCATGAAGAGGAAGCTGATATTGAAGGTAAACAAAGTGAACAAGGGGAGGAAAGTGAGGAAAGGGATGCAAATAGTGGGAATAATGACCGAAATAAATGTATAATTATTTAGTTATGACGATTGATTACTGTTAATAAATGTGGAGCTGGGAATAAATATCTGAATTGAAGGAGGATAGAAAAGAGAATAATAGTGTCACGGCACTGAGATGTAAATAGTGGGTTTTAATTTATAAATATATTGAGATCGGATGTATCTATATAATTTAGTACTATTATTTTTAAATCATAATATAATAAACTGTTGATTTTATGTGATTAAATAAGTATTTTCTGTGTGGAATAATGTTCAGGTGTATCGAGGAGATGGGGTTATTATTTCTAGAATAGTTTTTAGAATGGATATTGAAGTGGTTTTAATTTTTACAGTTTAAATATATAATTGATGCGTTAAAGGGATGGTAGAGAGGATGATGAAAGGGTAAAACAAAAGAAGGAATAACGATGGATAGGAGCCAAGAGAATCTATGAGTTAAACAAAGAGATTTTACAGAGCAAGAAATAAAAAAGAGAACTAGTCTAAGGAAATTGGATATGGATACTTTTGGAAATTCAGAGACAAAGCAGCAGGAACAAAAACGGAATTATCGAGAAAAATCTGAAAAAGTTGATAATTTGGAAACCAAACCACAAACAAAGATATTTACTAAAATAAGGGTATATCAAATGATGTTGATTTATTGAAAATAACGCATATGATTACAATATATTATTATACAGCCAAAACCCGAGAAAGCAAACCAGAATTACATAAAAAAATATTTACAAAAAACTCCAGAAAATATCACATTGAAACAAATAATATAGGGTAAACTTAATCAATGATAAAAGAGTCTCAACATACTCAGGTCGTTAACCTCAAAACTAATTAATGTAAATAGCCTTTAATGAATGGGAACGTTCAATAAATGTCCTTGGAAAACAAATAAACTTGGATACTCCTTGGAATGGATCACCCTTGTCAATGCTGATCACATTTAAAATTTCCACAAGGGATCGACTTTCGTCGACATTGCCAAATAAAACCCAACGAATAATTCCTAAACATTGATGCATAAACCTGGACCCATTCAATTATTGGTGAGAATGATATGATGATTTATAGTCTCAGAGTTATGGGATCACCAACCTCCACGAAACACAATTGAACATTTTTATGAAATCTCACAGCGTTGCCCACTGAAAGACACCTCGCAAGATATGCCACTAGTTTAAATAGTACAATAATATAGCAATAACTATAAAAATTGAATAATTAAAAAGATTAGTTTATTGTGCTAAAAAGAGTCAATCTTTGTTTATTCAAAAACACTTCAATCAATGTATAGTTCTCAAATAATGTAAAAAATGGAAAATGATTGTTAGAGGAGAAACACAGAGGTGAAGCATCATCAAAAGCAAAGTGGAAACATTCAAAAACGAAGGAAAGATTTAATTCAAATAAGATACGTGAAGATAGGAAGAAATCAACATCGCATATGAATAATATGATGCAATGTAAATAACTACAAAAAGTCATCTCGAACATTCTGGAAATATCGAAATACAAAACACATCCAACTATAATGTTCATATATTAGTTGTTCCCACTGATAAACTATTGACATCAAGAAGCTCTGCTTATCCTAGTAACTATAGCTGCACTTCCCAAACGAGAATACATTTTTTTCTCACATCCCTGTCAAAGCTCATCCAAATGTATTACAGTGAAGTGAATACAGAAAACACTGCAAATCATAGCATTCAGGAACAAAACAAAAACAAACAACGATTCATGTTGGGAGAGTGCACCTTCGAAATCAACTTTTTCGAATTATGAGATTGCAAGGAATTCCAATTAAAGACCTTGAAGTTATACTATGACTAAGTCACATTTAGTCGTCTTGCCGTAAAAATAGTTTTTGTTTAAATTTGATTATAATTTAGAAATATCTCACAATATCAATATTTCATAATTGTTGGTAGTTATATAACTGTTTTCAAGTTGTTTTCATTTCGTGTTTCCTCATAATTTAAAGACGTTTCTTATCATACTCCTATGAAGTTGGATTTATTTATATTTCAATTTCCTGATTTCCTTTGCAAAGTTCGACTTTCTTTAGAATGACTCAGCTATTCATTGTGATTCCTTGACGTTATATTTAAGTTATTCACTTGGAGTATGTTGTGGATTTCTTTGTTTAAACAATCGCATTAGTTAGTGATTCATGTTTGATGTTGATTTGTGTAATTTTACGAATTCCGCTTTGCTTTTCGTTGTACATTCGCATAGAATTGAAAACATTTAATATTTTGAATTGGGCTTGATATGTGCATTTGACGCATGTTCAGCATTTTACATTTTTCTTTTGTATTTCCTTTAACTTTTTTATTTCTGTCGCTGTGAAACTTGCCCATTCACCTTGTTTAACATGTCGATTTCCCCTTTGTTTTCTACCGCTTGATGATTAAATTATTTGATTATTTCTTTTGTTTTGTTTCTCTGTTCTCATCCTAACTAATATCCATTTGTTTTGATGATATCGTTGATTATTTGGATTGTTTAAGGCCTTAGAACCCTGAATGGATAATACCTAGTTTTTTAGTCACATAAACAAGATTAGTTAATCAAGATGCAGTTCAAACATAGATCTTTAAAGTTTCTTCTTTTATTAATTCATTCCAAATATAAAAAGTTAATAAACATGGAATTTACTTTGAATAGTAAAGAATCAAGGTAATTAAGTCAACAACCATTCAATACAAATCAATTCATAGATTAAAAAGGTAAGAACTCCCGAGACATGGCCGTCACAATAATATCAAACTTTGATCAAACAACTTTTGTCATAAATAAACAATGAAATAAATTACCTGAGAAATGAAGAGGTCTCGTAATGATGAATTACCTTAATAATAAAGCCTGAATCTAAAACCAGAAACATCATCCCGCTGATCTCATTAATTAAACCAAGTCTCGCTTGAGAATATATTTCATTTAACACCTCCATGAATGTAAACTAAACCCGTGTCAGACTCAGAGCGATAAATGTTGTAAACATAGCAATGTAATAATCCCACCACTCTCAATAGATAACCACCCTTGATTTAGTATTTTTAATATTATCTTACATGAATAATCACCCTGTCCCACATGGAACCTTCACTCATTGTCTAACTAATATCACTCTTAACAGATGTCTGTTGATATTTTTGCTCTTGTTTATATCAATATTACAATACATACGAGATCATAATTTCGTTTGGCAATTAATTAAAAAATAAAGTCAATCAATATTATCATATATAATATTATAAATGTCAAACCAACCGAAAAGCGAAATGATTCTAATAATGGGCGATATCCATATTCCAAACCGTATCGATACTCTTCCGGAAGAAATCAAAGAAACGTTACTGAACAACAAGCACAATCTCACAAGAATCATCTGCACGGGTAACTTCGGTGATTATGAAACATATCAATGGTTCAAAGCTTTACTTCCCAAGGGCTGTGAAATGAACTTCAACTGCGTTAAAAACGATTTCCAAGAAACGAAGTTGTCGTTCCCAGAGACAACTACGATAAAATCAAATGAATTCAAAATAGGTGTTATCAACGGGTATCAGATTGTCCCATGGGGAGAATGAACCGCATTGAGTGCATATCAGAAGCAAATGGAGTGTGATATTTGAATATCCGGGTTCACTCACATGAGAGGAGTGTCCCAGTTCGAAGGAAAATGGTTTATCAATCCCGGGACGATCACAGGCGCGTTTAGTCCATTGATTAATAATCCCATTCCTAGTTTTATGATCCTGTGAACTATCGGAGATACCGCTTTGTGATATTTATACGAGTGAAATCAGAGTACGAAGGCGTTTGATGTTTCAAAAATAGAAATTAATAAGAGTTAGATTAAGTTAAAGATGTATAATAATATTCGATTTAAAATGATTATATGCGATTATATGACCCTGTTGTAAGCGATGTTCAATCGGATATTTTTTTGTCTTTCTTCCCTGTAGTATCAACGGGAAATGTAAGGAAGAACGAAACAAATGAGAATTAATGATATCAGTGCATAAAAACAAATGTGTGATCTGATCAAGAAGTAATGTCAATTAAATTAGTATGTGTTCCCTTATTCTCTTATCGCATCACACTAATGATCGGAATAAAGAAGATAAAATGATACAACCATAAACATAAACATTACATAAACATTGATAAATAAATCTATTTTCATGTCTTGATATCCTATCTATTTTTTCCCTTTCGGTTTACTCTTCGCCTTTGATTTTGGCTTCGGCTTCGCCTTTGGTTTTTCCTTTTCCGGTGCTTGGTTATCTTTGTAATAGATAATGAGCCATCCATTCAAATCACGATTAAATCCTATCGCTAATTCCACAACCCTCTCGTCCATGGTTGACCACATTTCGATGACTTGCCCCGAGGAGACTTCATCCTGCAATTGCGCGGTTAGTAAACTATCCTTACTTCAAAACTTTAACTCGTTCCCATTTTGTGGCACGTTAAACTCGATCTTCGGCTTCGGTCTATCATCAACGGGGTCATTCTTAGTCTCCGCAGTTATATTAATAACAATATTCTCCTTTTTCTCCTTTGGGTTTGTAGCTGGGTCTTTACTTGTCCCCGCCTTTTTTTTATCTTGACTCTTATTTTTCGCCGGTGCTTTCACAACGGGTTTCTTCGGAACATATTCCGGCTGACCAAATGCCCAACGTAGTGCACTGTTCCAATACTCGGGTTTATAATCTTCGTAATTCGGATATGAAACGTTTTTTAAGTACATTCCCATTGTTTCGGTTTTCCCGAAAAACGGGGAAAGCATATCATTCACATTTTTTTTATCGACCTTTGAATAGGTGTCTTCCCAGGCCCTGAAGAATTGGTAAGGCAGTTCTTTAATCTTCGCGATTTTCTTCAGTATTCTCTTTTCTTCTTTTCATTTCGCTTGTTCCTTCGAGAAAAAGCAACCATCTCTGAACTCGCCGCCCCATCCTAAATTATTCGTGTCTAAATATTTCCCGAATCCGTGCATTTTATGCTCTCACCAATCGCCTTCGTATCTGTAACCATCAGTGAAGAAGTATTTCCCGACTCCGTGCTGAAGGTTATTTAACCACTCACCTTCATAAATGTCACCGTTTGAGTAGTGATAGATGCCATAGCCGTTCATTTTATCATTTTTCCATTCTCCTTCGTAGTACTCCTGTCCGCAAGTCGAGTTTGTCATTGAAGGATGAATTACTTTCCCATACCCTTCGCGGACTTTTTGCCCCGTTTTGAGTTTGCGATATGCGCCGATATATATTATTTTATTCTGAAATTCGAATTTACCAAAACCGACCGTTTCTTCGTTTTCTTTCGGTTCCTCCTGTGTGGGTTTATCCTGCTTTGCGTTTTTAGAGTTTTTACCTTTTTTTCCCTTCGCTTTCGGGTCAGGCTTTTTTGTAACTTTCGACATTATTATAAAGATTTAATTTGTTTATTTAATTAACACTGGACATATGTCCTTTACCACTTCAGACTGTTTGAATAACATTTCTTTGGATAATCAATGCTATTTGTAAGTACACATATTGTTTTACGGATAACATCCCATGCAAATCTCCTTGATTTACTTATCATAAAATTTGCTCCTCCTTCGCTACGTTTCCCTTGTGTTAAAATGATAAAAAATATTAATTTTTTATTCTCATTTAGTGCAGATGCAATAAATTAATCACCGATTATAAAACATGGAAACATCATCTTCATCAAACTCAAGTATCGAAAACACTAAACAACAACAGTCGAATATTACAATCTTATCTTGCGTGGACTGTTCCGCTCACATACCAAATTTAATATCCATTGTCCACGATCAACAGCTTTTCCTCATTGTCGAATGTGAATGTGGCTCCAAAAGAAAGCTCCCTTTCGATGACTATATCAACACTCTCCGCCTCTCAACAAAAAGACCAACGCAAAACACCAAGTGTGAGCTCTGTGAATCGGAGATCAGAGAAAATAATAACTGACTGAATTACTGTCTCCAGTGTAATAAGCGCCTTTGCATCGAGTGTCTCGCAGCGCATAACAACAATAGTAATAACAAAGGCCATTACTATATCGACAACGAATTTTTAAAACGCACCAAATGCGGACTTCATGTCACTGAATACTGTTACCTGTTCTGCCTATCATGCAACACGAAAATATGTCCACAGTGCTTCAATGAAGACCACTCGAAGCACCGCACGGAGAGGGTGATAAATTGATACACATCAAAGCAAAACGAATTCAGCATTAGTAAACTAAACGACGAGATTTCCTCAATTATGAAAAAGAACGAAACCGCCAAGAATACGTACATAGACATAATTGATAATTTTATCGCGCAATTACAAATCAATAAAACCAAGGTAGAACAAGAGTACTTGAACAACAGGACAATCAATAAACAATTAAGTGAATTTATTAACACTTGATACGCGAACTTCGAGGCAACGAAGCATTTTCCAAATTATAACATTATCAATAATTTAGATATGAACTGCAAGTGAAACTACCGGGAGTTCATCGCACCGGAAAGAAAAAACGTGACTATATATACAAACGAAATACTCAAGTACTACCAAACGACGTTCATCCTCACGTTCAGCGTGAATAAAATATATGAAAAGGTGGCTAAAATAAAGGAATACTGGCCTAAGAATTTAATCGCATTGGATAACGAAACATTCATTTCAACATCGCTACGCGATGTTAAATTCTGGAATTGCAAGACTCATCAACACAAATACACCTGATCAGAGCACACGAAGCCAATTACGTCGGTGATTTATCATACACAGAAAAAATGGTGAATTACAAGCAGCTATGACAAGGCGATAAAAGTATGGGCGTTGCCTGATGATAAAATGTGGTCCTTGGAGAAAAATGAATATTCATGCATTAAGACTCTCTTGTTTCATAAATCGGAAATTAACGTCATTGCACTCAACAACGAGAACTCGCTTCTTTCTCTGGCGGAATCAGGAGTGCTTTTGGTAATAGATTTGGTGAAGTTTAAAGTAACGAAAACAATTCAAATTGAACCTTCGGTGCATTTCATGCTGAAGGTCTCGGATCAGTTTGTGGCGACAGAGTCAAGAACGATAATAAAATGATACACGAAGTCCTTTAACAAGCCGACTCTTCTCATTGAACACTCCGACGATATATCTTATATGATCACGCTGAAGCAAGGTATCCTCGTCTCAGGATCAAACGATAAGACAATCAAAATATGGAACCTCAAATCTCAGTGCTGCGAAACGACACTCAAAGGGCATTCTAGTAAAATAATATACTGATATGAAATGCTCAACCGGCACTGACTGTCTTCCTCAGAAGACGGAAACCTGAACATTTGGGATATTAATACCAAACGTAGCATTCGATTATTAAATAAAAACAATGTAAATATCACATCTTTCATTCAGATTGACAGTGTTTTCGCGATGTCAAGTTCCGAAAAGTCAATCGACGTTTGGAAGATTTCCTCAGACGAAATTAATTACGACAACCATAATCACAGTTTGGATACCTCTAACACAAGTATCTCGACGAATAACAATACTGTGAATAATGGAAATGAAAATGATTTCATATGATTTATGGAATAAAACATGCACTACGAGGTGCAGTTGTTGTATGCTTAAATATATCGAAAGTTGAAGATAATCCTAATTTTCTTATTTTTTATTATGATCAGTAGGATATTGTTTATATATATTGTTTATTTTTAAGTTCGTGCTAAACTGACATCTGAATTGTATTTTATATTATTATTAAAGTTTATATTTATATAATTATAAATGAGTTCGTCGAGAGGAGATTACGTTCTTGAACAGGAGAAATACGCGCTTGAGCAAATTGAAATTGCGAACCGTGAAAAGGAGAATTGATTAAAAAAGGCGAAGGATGCGGCGAAGAAAGAATCGATAAGTTATGATGATGAGAAACGGCAAGAGTGTATGGATAAAATAACGGAACTGGCGTCGAATATTTCTGTGATTGAGGAGATCAGGAGCAAGAATAAAAGCGATATTGAAAGTATTAATAAAATATATGAGCAGAATAAAGAGAAAGTTATTGACTATCTATTCGATAATGTAATTACTGTGAAGTTCGAGGTTCCTGACGTTGTCAAAGGCTTTTTCGAAGAGAAATTTGGGATTGCTGAAGGGAATTAAATATTTGATAAGATTAATCGGGATTCAATCAATGATTAATTGATTAATATAAAAGAGATATAAACATAAACTTAATTTCATCTTTATTATTCGATATGTACTTTCAATACTGTTTGGGGCATGTAGTGGTTATAAATCAAGATTGTGATTTGTTTTGTGGAGAGGGATTGTAAGGTATAAGCAATATAAAATAATAATAATAATATTATTAAAAAGAATATTTCGTGTTTTGCGTGTGGTTTTATTTTATCTTTTAATGAATACAGTTACAATTAGTGATGAAGGTCAACCGGAAACAAAAGAAAATACTTATACGCGAGGACGATGTTTCTATTAAACTGATTATTAATACTATGCAAAACGAATTAGATAAATTACTTAACATTTCTCGGTTGTCCTTCTCTTTATTCAGTCATTTACTATTTAATTCTCCAAATATTCACATTCGAATCATCACTGCAACTCAATAGACAGTTATCTTTAACGGAGTAACTTAAACCATTAATATCATCTTCATGAGCACATCAAACATTCCCTTTTTCCTTATATTTCATCTGTTCATCCCCCTCATCAATTGCCATCACATTTATCACTTTATCCCCTCCTGCGCTAAAAATGTACCTGTTCTTTTCGTCCTTGGAGAACACGCAAGAATAAACAACGCTATCGAACACACCTTTTATTATTTGCACTGTGTTTATTTTTTTATAGCCTCCATGTCAATCCAAATCAAGTATCTCCCATAATATGACACTGGTGTCTTCACTCGAGCTTATAAACCGATTACCACTGTTATTGAAATCAATACACCATACCGTACCCTTATGCTGTGTCAATGTATTTACGCACTCCCAGTCGTCACTGATATCTTCGTATTTCCAAACTTTTATGCTTTCGTCGTAGCTTCCAGATAACAGCACGTCTTCTCTCGGTGAGAATTTTACCGTTTTTACATCTTGGGTATGACCTTGGATGACAGTGTTACAAGAAAAATCGAGTGTGTCATTGGCTTCTTCAATATCCCAAATCCATAAGGTTTTGTCTCTTGAACAAGTAGCGAGGTAGTTTCCCGAGATAGACCAATTCACACTTTTTACTTCGCTTTCATGGCCTTCTAATATTGTCAAGCATTTAAATTCGGATTTTCAGTTAAAGGACCAAATGGAAATTTGTGAGTCGAAGGAAGCGGCTGCAAGGTATCGACCGTTCGGGGACCAAGAAATATGGCGAATTGTTCGTGTGTGGGTGTTGTTTAATAGACATAGCTTTTCGAATTGGTGAGTCGACGTGTTAAGAGACCATATTGCTATTGTTCGATCGTTGCCACATGTGGAGAATAACGAAAGAAAGGGATGAAATGAAATTGACCAAATGTATTCGAGATGGGCTTTTTGTATGGATTGAGTTAAGATAAGAGGTATGGATTCTTGAGAGGAGGGATTATTAAGAGACATTTAAATAGTAAATAATTAATTGTCAATAATGAGATATTAAAGTACATGGTTGCGTAGGAAGAGATGGATATTTAAGGAAAATGAAATTTAGATGATAATTAGTTTCGGTGTTATGCTTTTGTTTTCTTATTGATTGATACTTTTTTATAGGATATTTCCATAATTATTAATGGTAAATTTGTTCATTTTCCTGATGTTGAAGAATACAACAGCGGTTTAGATTTTGTTTTGATTTCGATCAAATAAGTGTTTGTTTCTTGTAATTTCTCGATTAATGTTATTGTAGTTGTAATATGTATTCTAATATTTATTTAGGAAATTGTATTGTAAGGTTGTTGTTTTAGGATAATTTTAGTTAGTATAATTGGGGATTGGGGATTGGGCCCAATCCCCAATCCCCAATCCCC
>JAWNBB010015872.1:0-11616 GCA_036325645.1 Balantidium ctenopharyngodoni
GGGGATTGGGGATTGGGGATTGGGCCCAATCCCCACCAATCAAATTTTAATTAATAAAAATGAATAATCGCACGCCTCCCCTTTGATAAAATGAAGAAATAACACAATATAAGCAATAAAAGATATTATGACGAGTAAAAATTTTGTTAAATAATGTTAATCGCTCCGATATATCTCAAGAGATATCCGAATAATTAAATAACCAAGTCTCTTCATTCATCCAAGTCACACCTTAATGTTCAAACAACAAATATCCACACAATATCAAACCCGAATGATAACCCTAATAAAACTTCATCAATTTTTTCTTCCCAACACATCACCTTTGATAATTCATCGAATAGTACAACCTGAAAAACGCATTGTTAAAATCAATTTCTTACCTTATTCAATCACATAAAAACGTTTTATCAACCTTCTCTTCTTTAATGATTATTTCTATGTTTTAATATAAATAACTACAAATACGAGACTATCTCTATATTCATATCAATAAAGTAACAATATCAATAGTCATTAAATATCGAGAAGTACATCGTCAACACCCATCATCCTGATCAATGAAGTCTAATTTATCAATACTTAACACCTACCCGATAGAGTTAATTCTTGTTATTTACAACTAAATTCAACTCTATTTTTACAATCACTTAATTCGAATCGAATTAAACCAATAATATACTGATATTATAAAAGAACTTCCAGTGCTTCTTCAGCCCGATTACGCGAAGGAAGAAAATACAAACCGCAATTCCAAGAGGAGTTATCATTCCTATAATGATAGTCGTCGTAGCTCCTATTCACCAATTCTTTTGACTGTTTCGATACACCGCGCAAAAGGCGGTGACATAGTACCAAAACACTCAATTACAGATAAACATGAAAATAAAGTAAAACACGAGTTTTATTTTAATACACTTGATCAAACCCAAATTGCTTCCCCCGTTTCATGAAGTGTTCGCAATATTCATATTCAGATGCGTCTCAGGTTTCTTGTTTAAAGCGATTTTGTTTTTATTGTTATTGATCTTCCTCGACTTCTCCGTATCCGTTCATAGTATTTTATTCATCAGTTTACGTTTTGATGACGTTAGTAACGATACAATTATACTAATTGCAACGGAGAACAGGAAGGAATAAAGCGATTTCGGTATGCTCGTCCAAAAACCTCAAGAGCCTGCATTATGGTATTGCTGACTGATATAGGAATCAGTATAAAATAACGCATTAAACGCTCAACTCATAGATCAGGAGAACAAGAATCACGAGATATTAATCGTTTTCAACGTATATTTATCATTCACGAAAAAGGAGAAGATAAGCGGATGCTTTAAAACTATTAGGGAGAGGAGTGTAATATTCCAAGCACGTTTATCGCATTTTAAAGCGTCTTGATATACAATATAATTTAATTCATAAGTATCATATTTGTTACTCATTGCTGTTTTCTTCTCGGTTTGAACCGTTGATGATCCTATCATGTTATTATTCGAAAGGCTTTTAAGCTCGAACTTTTGAGACGGGTTTCTCTTTTTTTTATTTTTGATATTAATCACATCTCCGTTGATTATATTCTTACCCAAATATTTCTTGTGCACCGGTGAATCACACTCTTCAGACCCTTTTGCTATTTTATTCAGCGAATCGGAACTATCGATTTCTTCCTTGAAGCGATATATTTCGCGGGTTTCGTTACTCGATTTCATTGATTTCTCTTGGAATCGCATTGGCGCTGGCTCTGGGTTTACGGCTATTGTAATAGCACCAACGTTTTTTTTACTTTTCAAATATTTACTACTCTTGTGGTCTAATTCCCCTCCACTGTATCGTAAACTATCAACATCACCTTCTAATATCTCTTGCTGTGAGGCTTTATTTTGTCGGGGTGGGTTACCGTAATGTTTGATAGTGCTATTAGTATCAACGACATGTCAATAAATTCATTTCCGGATTTTATCCACACCGAAATAAACAAACACGCCGGTTGTGCCTATTTGAGAAAGAAATAAAACCAGAAGGATGTAATTTCCTATATTTTGCTTGAAAATCGTTATTGTGAATACCAACGAAAAGCAGTTTACAACGTAAATATTCGACAGAAGAAGGGCGTTTTTAAATCCCGTCGAGATTGGGTTTGTTGCTTCATCCCCGGAGATTTCCTGTTTTACATTACAAGTGCAGTTTACTTTCAGTGTGGTATAATTTATTCCCTTGTATGTGCAACCTTCCTCGCAGAATGAAGCGTTTACGTAGAAATCATCTCTCCGATCTTTCAGCGTCACATCAGTGTTTGAATCAGATGTAAAGGTGATACAGAGATCATTAAAAAAGTCATCGCTACTATCGTAAATATCTACGCCTTGTCCGCTTAGATTCTCACCTGTCTCAATCCTTAAATATTCGGTATTTGTTATCGGCAATGAAATCGTTATTTCGATGTCTTTACAAACTTCTCAACTCAACAGTTTACCCGTGATATCATACACGGAATATTCAATTTGATTCGTTATTTGACCCTCTCGATAAATATCAAGTTTTCAAATCAATAACGGCTCACCATCAGGAATGTTGTTCGCTACACGGAGGAGCGTTTCACAATGGGTGAAATCGATAGACGAGATTTTATTATTTTCACTTGAGATAATAGCTTCGTCTTGCCCTGCTTTGGTAGTGTTATATATTTGAATGGTTACATCTCCGTTTTCAATTATTGTATTTTCGTTTTCATAAACTTGACCAACAATATCTTTGATTATTCACACTATTTCGTCCGGAGTTTCAGTTGCTGAGAATATCTGTTTGCGAACACACGTCCTTGTCTCTCTGTTTATTTCGTAGAATGTTCTACATTCTTTTACGCAGTGTTTCCCTTGGAGGTAGTACTCATCCGGACATTCACTTACGCATTTATTCGATAATTCAGGGATATCAAAACGATCCGATTCTGGACACTCATCGACACAGTTAAATCATTCATCCATAATCAACCATTTTTTATCGCAATGCTCAACGCAAGTGTTACTGTCATTGCTGCTTTCAGTATAATCCGACAATTTCGTGCAGAGCGGTGTTATAACTCATTGGCACTTCGCAGTTATAACTTCTTCTTCGTTTTGATCGTAGTCAACCGCTGAGAACTCCACCGTAATATCCGTTAACCGATTGAACTTGAGAATATACTTAAATACGGTAGTCACGTCAAATGATAATGAACCACCGAGGGATTCCGCAATATCCAAGTCGAATTCATATATTATCAGCCTTGTTGCACTCAATTGATTACTTATAAAGGTACTAAAATCAATTTCTTTTGAAATATTATTCTCGTCCACTCATCAACCTATGCGCCCATCGATACACATCGACATCTTATACAAGTAATAGTACTGCGTGTCTTGAAAAAACACCGAAAGCCCCAAGACACCAGGTACATGGTTAACTAAGAGAACATGATGAACATTGTCCATAGAAGACCCAGTAAACACATGGAAATATTCCTTAACCGTGCATGAATTCTTATCTTTATCGAATGTAATGAAGAACAGATTCGCAATGAATTTCGATTGCGATGCAACAATGATTGAATGCGATGATATTTTCGCTATTTGGGGAACCCGGCCAGGAAACGCGACAAATTCAAAGGGAGAAATAAGGTTAACCAATGCCTGTTTTTCCGATACTATTCATATCCTTCCTATTTTTACGACGTTCGTTTCACATTGAACAAACACCATAATTAGTTCGTCGTCGGTTATGACAACAAAGTCCACGATTATAATTTCGATTTCTTCTTTGAAAAGAGCCGCTGGTTCCCCGTAATTAAGCATATACTTCAATGACCAAGTTACTACCTCATGTAAAACGCAGAAGGTTATTTTAATATTTTCAAGATAATGACAGGAACTTAGTTGTGAGTTCTGTAGTGTAGTAAATGTCCTCTCTTGGTACTTGCCTGATTCGATGTTGTATGTAAATATCGTTCCATGATATTCGGAGTGATTGATGACGTTGTATTCGGTGTCCTTAATCTTTAGAATTGAGCAATAGTAATAATCGTTTACATTTATGCGTTGGATTATCGGATAACCTTTATTTTGGTTTATGTCAAACATGATCAGTACCTCTTCGCCGCAGGCGAAGAGGTACTGATGATCGTTGATCAAAAATATCGGGGGAGTTTGTAAAGTATCCTCTTGCAGTACATAATAGGGAAAACCGCTAACAATTTCATATTTGTTAAATGTGTAATCGTTGTTGAGGGAGATATACCGCGCCTCAGAAGTTGTTGTAAGAATGTAACCTGAGTTATTGGTTACTCCAATATATTGAGCATTATCATACTCTTTGATTTCTCCTTTTTCTTCCAAGATTTCAAATTGGTTTTGTGTTGCAAAAAGAAGCGAAAGCAATATTAGATAAACATTCATTTTTAATGCAGTATATTATATCAGATATCTATTGAAGATATTATAATTATTTATGCTATTAAAGTCAATTTAATTATTGTTATTGTTATTGTTATTGTTATTATAAAGAATACACCTTTTTATTATATTAAACATGATTTTATCATTGGGGAAAGGAAATGCAATTTCAGTTGATGATGAAGAAATATAAATAAAACCTGTCCCTCGGTTATGATCGATCGGTAACCCCGTTTCGAATTTGGGATTCAGGGTTTTGAGGTGATTGTTGGGAACGATGTGAGTATCAATAGAAGATTGTTTATTAGGAGATACTTGGAAGGTGTTTATTGAAATGTTGTTGAAGAGAGGAAAAGAACATTAATAAATGATGAATTGAATTTTGTTTTGTTTGATATTGTTTTAATATTGCATTCGCTTTATTGTTGTCGGGGTTTACTAGTAATATTTGAGGAATATCGGTGAATATAATATCATATATCATATTTCTGTTTATTATTTATGGCAGTGAGAAAGAAAATTATATTAATTACGTTATTTATTCAAGTATTGTGCGCGTGTGAAAGTTAAAACGATATTTCATTCGCACTTTTGTGGTGAGGCGAAGATGGTTGTTTCTTTAAATACGGATTGAACCTCGTTTTTATAATCTAATTGTACAATGCATTTGCACTAAAGTTCTTAAATAAAAAAGTGTTTTATTTTATTAACTTGCCTCGTTTAATCAGAAGGTTCACGCATTAGTCCCGCAGATAAAAGGTAGCGACTTAAAACCGCAAGTAATAGAAATAGGAAAATAATTTATTTTGATAGCATTAAGATTGGGAAATATATTATGTAGATAACAATTGACAGACGCAGCAAAAGAGAAGATGATAAAAGAAATGCAAGAGAAATCAGAAGGGTTAAGAAGAATGGCGATTAAGATGTATAAGATATCTTAATGAGATCAACATAGCATTATTTTTATTGTGAGTATTATTATTGATCAATGCTATTGTTATTAAAAAATGATTGTTCAAAACTTAATTCGTATTATCGCAATAAGCAAGAATTAGGAAGGAACATAATTAAAAGATAGTATAGGTGAACTGAATAACAAGAAGCTATTATTTGACAAGAATTCTTATTTAGTATGGGAAAGACAGAAGAGTGGCAGAAAAGGATTACGCAATATTTTGATCCCGATATTATAAATGAACAAGTCGCAGGAACTGCGATTCACAAACATTTTTTAATAACAATCCCAACAAGAAAATAAATATGTTTACCACGAAAAATACCGAATATATCCCAAAAAATTGTTTTTCACCCAGAAGTTCTCATCGTCAACATTAAAGATGTATGCGATGACATCAACATTTAACATGAACTCAATAACAAGATTTATTTCGAGATTCAATTGAAATAGCCTCAAATCGAGATTTAAAAAGTAAATCGTATTAATCATCTTGTCCAAGGATTTATGCCCACACTTTACGTTGAATCAATGATATGCAATTTATTTACTAATGAACCTCTTCCAAGGAACATCAAGAATCCTTTTCTTTCATTGACCATTTTTAAACCCATAAAACAAAAGTATCAATACCCTCATATTTGTACATTGAGCCAACTTTGATATGATAAATTCAATCGATCAATCAATCACCGCACATTAAATACCATCGCAAGAATGCAAATCTCGAATCAACACATACATTATTTAATATCGCTCTCATATCCCTTATATTCAACCACATTTCACATTTCAATCTAATCGGACCTCCTTGGGCGTTATCACGAAAAATAATACTTTCGATACAGTCAACAAGAGATCCTTATTCAAACACAAGTTTAAATATTTCTTTATTATTAAATTTACATTACATTCCATAGATTAAATATTAAAATAATAATTAAATCAACCTATATAATCAGCATCAATAAAACATAAACATATCAACCGAGATGGAAAGTCTTAAAATTACTTCCCCTCAAACCGCACCGCCGCATTTACCAAGCCTACTCTTTATCTGTGAAACGGAATTAACCATTCCTTACATGACATATCAAATCAAAGACAATCGCGTTTATGTAACCATGCGATGTAACACTCTTAATCCTCATGTCGAGACGATCCGCTACGAAGAATATAAATCTCGCAACTCCGGCAGATTCACAAACTCACAATGAAACAACAAATGCGTGATTCATACGACTGAAGACTCCGTTTGTTATTGCCAGCAACACAAGCAACACTGATGTATTACTTGTAAAGAATGCCATATCAAGGACTATCCAACCGACTTAATTTGACCCATTAATCTCAACGTCAACCTCCACTGTAAGGAACATCCAAGCGATACCCTCATCTTTCACTGTCAACAATGTAATATCAATAATATCTGCACTGAATGCGCAGAGAACAAAGGTAACAATCACCCCGCCTTGAACATCAAACACTGAATAACCAAATCAAAAATAAATAAAATAAAGGACGACTTTAATACCTACGAGAAAAATTATTTCCACGAAATCCACTTTGCATATACACAAGCGCAGCAGGAGCTGAAGAACGATTATGAAAATCACATACGTGTTAACACCGAGTTATTCGGTATCGTTAGGAATATCCTTGATATGAGTGATATGTTTAAAGACCTTTCCGATGTTAATCTGTTTCATAACTTCAATAACATCGTAAATAATTTACGCACTGGAGACCTTTTCCACTATCAACCAGGTAATATCAATGAGCTGAAGAACTATTTGAAAACTAACCTCGTTTTAAATATTGACAACATCAAAGATTTACATTCAACCACTGGGACTGGACCGTCGAGTAGTGGAATCGATAGCACATGAGGGAGTACTCGCCAACATATCAAGGAGGAAGTTGGGATAAACACACCACCAAAAACAAGAAGAGTTCATCAACAGGAAACGAACTGAATAGGAAGTTCCAAAAAGTTCGAATGAATAACAACGATTAAGTATCAGAGTTATGTGTTTTCCCTTTGCAAATTAAACGACGACCTTTACGCGGCGGGAGTTGGGTGCAGTGGTACTTATACAATCCACATCGTCGAGTATTCTAATAACCGCATTATCCACAGTTTAACAGGACACACTGACGGTATCTGGAAATGATATCGACATAAGAAGAGCGATCTTCTCGTGAGTTGAAGTTTCGACTCCGACATCCGCGTGTGGAATTATTCTACCGCGCAGTGTATCGCCGTATTAAAAGGCCATTGCGATGATGTAAACGATATCGTTGAATCAGGGGAAGGAGATATCATTACAGTCTCGGACGATCGCTCAATAAAATATTGGAACATGGATACGTTTCACTGTTACAAGACTATCGAGGATGCCCACAACAATTCGATTAACAGTGTTTTACTTTTAAACAGTGGGCAATGAATCACCGGGGGAGGGGATAAGCAATGAAAAAAATGGAAAGTTGATGCGAATAAAACGGAAGATATTTGTAATAGTATCACCACTGACTCGGTTATTCGGTCATGACTTGAAGTGGGCGACGCCCGTTGATGTGCGGGTTTATCTTCGGGTGAGATTTGGGTTTATGATATCAATGGATTCACTCTTTTGGGGAAGCTACGACAACATAGTGATTCCGTTAATATAATGGTGTTATTATCGAATGGGACTTTCATCAGTGGGAGTGAAGATTCGAAATTGATCATTTGGGATGTTAATTCTTGATTTTGTTTGCAAAAACTGGAGGAGCATGCGTCTTATATAGCGACTGCTTGAATTGAAATAAGGGAAAATGAAATATTGTCGGGAAGTCGGGATGAAACCGTAAAAAAATGGGTGAGAAGGGAATAAATAAAGGTAATTCAGGGTAATTAAGAAAAATGAAGATTAGTTAATTAATTATTATGAAAGTGAAATATGAATAGAAGAGGTTAATTATGTTGTTTTAGTGTGATATTGGTGATGATCAAGCATCTCAGGCAGAAGGAACCAAATACGAAATAGCGATTTGTCTAATATCTTAATATAAAAATATCATCTTTATGTTTAGGTAAATAATTCGTTTTAAGACTCTTATGAAGAAAAAGATACAAATAGTGATCTAGAATATCGTTATCAATTCCATCCGTTTTTGCATTGCAAAGCTTTAAGGTTGGACGTGCAATAGAAGGTAGATGATTTAATTATCACTCACATCATATCACAATCGCTATCGCTAAGGTGATATACAAAATTAAAACGCTTAGAAACTAAGATCATGACGGATACCGATGAAATGGAAATATGAATTGATAAGGATATCTCTTGCGGAAAGGAATCTTTTGATGATGATGATAATGATGACATAGATTACAATTACAAATATGAATATTATTTGAATATATCACTCATTGTATTTCCTCTTATTCAATGTTACCGATAAACAAACTCCAAAACCTTGTACTTGAACATCATATTAAAGCAACATTAAAACCTGCTGACCTTGACATTTAAGCTTTAATCTTGATGATTTATGATTTATGATTTACTTTTCCTAACTGATTAAACATAAAACTTAGTTTTTACGTTTATGTAATCGAATTTTCTCGCGTTATCCCACTCATACTTCTTTCAGACCTTTTCCAATCCCCATAACGTCATACCGTAAAACCATAACCAACGAATAACAAGACTAAATACGTAAACAATATCAATTCCAATATCATCTTATCAAGCTGTTAATAACACCCAAATCAACACCAAAACGGCATATCTTGTTATAACATGCACACAGCACCCTCATCATATAAAATACCGTACCATACTCATCCTCTTCCAACTAATCATCATAGCATCATCATTTACTCCAACCCACTTCCTAAACCATTTCATGCCTCATTTCTCAACCTTCCACTTCCAACATATACCACTCATTAATATTTAATAAAAGCTTAAAAATGATCAACCTCAAATCCCTTCAAACCACTCAACACAACACAGGTAATCGCGATAAACAATCCACAAAATCTAACAACCGTTACCAAACCGAAGCCTCGCATCTATCCGGAAGATTGGAAAATATCAGCGAATCATCCCACCTTCCAATCATAGTCGATACCTCCCAACACAAAACAACCCGAAAAAATGATACCAATACAAGCAATATCCTCGAAAAATCAGCAATGAAATACGATAAAAAACGCGATGTCTACCAAGGCTGTGACTGAGCCCGGTCGATGATCCAAACACGTCTCGATAAATTAAAGCAAGAACGAGATCAAATGACATCAATGGAAGGCGGTTTCTCCCCCCAGATCAACGATTTATCTGCTTTATATCGAATGAGAAACTTATCAAACACGCGACAATATTTAGCAAATCCAAATTGATATTCCTATCAATTCATGGATCCAATTTACTTTCCATTGGAAATGCCATCAAACGGTGAACCCCTTGGACTACCGAGCATCGAAATGGGTATCCCACCGAATAACTTCACGTATGGAGGTGGATTAAATTTAAACCAAGCTGTACTGTGACTCACCGCAATGAGAAACAAAGAAGCAGATAAAATATGAAGTGATCAACTAAAGGCGCGTCGCAAAGGGAGCAAGACGTCATCGAAAACATCGTCATCGCAGAAATCGAAAGATCCACACGGAAAGGGTAAGAAAAAGAAGAAAGACGAGGAAGAAAAGCCTCCCGCACCTAAACGTGACTGGTGGAAACTCGTGAGACATTTCGTCCACATTAACACATACTTTTCTATCGCAAGTAAATACACAAAATTTTCAAAAATCCGAAACGCCTTAATCTCCCAAAAATCGAAAAACGTTCTCGATGATATCGATACCATCAGAAGCTGGTGACTCGAGATTTGAAAGCCTTTTTTATCGGAGTTTAAGCAGTTCGAAGAGATGAACGTGGCGTTCAAAAGTTCAGATTCGAAAACGAAACTCAACAGAGTATCGGAAATAATCATCCCATTAATTAAACTATTCATGAATAACCTCATTGATAACAGCTCTAAGTACGAGCAAATCCCGAAGAGCATCCGAAAACTTTGATATGAGTATATCAAGGACAAAGCCTATTACCCTAAGAAATATCTCTCGACATTCCAAATCAATCGCCTCAACTTCAACTTTTTCGGTTCAACTGCAAATTGAACCAATCCTCAAGTGGGGATGATTGTCGCGTATTTAATCATCTGCAGTGTGACTGTGCAAAGCATACTATTGCATATGAAAGACATTTTCACAGAGTACAAAAATTATCCAAACATAGACATCAGCGCTAAGTATATCGGATCAATTATTCACTATTTAACAAGGGATACATTCTTTGCTCACCCTGGAATGTTAAAGAATATTTGATCTTTGATGAATTATTACAGGAACTACCATTTGAAGAATCAACAGGTGGATAAGCAAACAGATATTTTCAGCGCTGGTATCTTGTACCTCGATGAGGACGAGTTCGCGGGGTATTTAATTCCGGAAGGGCAGATCAATGAGTTCTGGAATATCAATCCAGGTATTGTGGATAATTACAAACAATTTATCTTTGCGTGGGCGAGTAAATTAGGGAAGATTGTCAAAGATAAATATGCGAAAAGAGATAAAAGTTTGATACCAAAACCCAGAATGGAAAGGCCGAAGGATAGGAAGATGGGGGAGGATGAGCAAAGTTAAAGATGAGGAAGTGTATGATTGTAATGGGGGATGTGTAATATGTGTTATGTGTCATGTGTTATGTGTTATGTCTATATATTATATTTATATAAAATGAATGTCAACAGGTCTAAACAGAATAGGAAATGTATGAATTCTATGTGTGATGGATATGATGAGAGAGGACAATAAAGTCGAAATATTCGTAAAAGGACTCATAAATAGAAATCGTAGATTTAAGATGACAATATGGTTATCATAAGGAAGTCACGGACTGATGATAGGTAATTGTTCAATGCCGATATTATTAATGGGGAAATATGGTAATAAAAAATAATATTTAGGATGAACGTTGGATAAATGAATTACACGAATTTGAAAATAAGCTAAAAAAATAGTCTGAGTCAGGGTGATGATAGGGAGGTCGGTTATCATGACAGGGGAGTAACATCATAAATTAAGCAAATATTTCACGATGTGTGTGATTGTATAAAATCGGATTTGAACAATGAAATTAATTTGAGATTTGATTTGGGGATTGGGGATTGGGGATT
>JAWNBB010015927.1:0-15138 GCA_036325645.1 Balantidium ctenopharyngodoni
AATCCCCAATCCCCAATCCCCAAACCCCAAATAAGACTAATATATTATAAAAGACTAAATAAAAAAAAAATAAATAAATATCTACAACGATATCATTGGGTTAACTTATAAATTTAACGACACCTCTCTGTCTTTGGTTCACACCTTATATCAATATAAATTCATTGATTATTTGCAATTCGGCTATTCGAGTAACAAAAGCAAATTGTACTTCGGTGGCATGAACAATGAGCTGACGGATGGAAAATATTCCAAAAAGTTTAAAATAGATAAAACACGAGCAGCATGGGGAACAACCTTTAATTTGTTTTTTATTGGTTCTCCTCATACATATTCCTCTTATCTAGTGTATAATATAAAAATCATACGCGTATTTCAGTAATAAAGACTATCGTATCCTTGCAACGATGTCTTTTATGGAGAACATTCACAACACCATTTTCAAGCCCTACATTGCAAGGAAAGAATGCGAATACCAAAGCGATACGATATATTCCAGGATTACTTGCGGATGTAACTATTGAAGTGATTTCCCGCAGAACATGACCTTAGTGTTAGAAGGAAAAGCGATCACATTGAGTAAAAAAGAAATAATGACTAATATTTTTGGTGAGTGTTTGTTTATCATTCAGTGGGTTAATACAAACGGTGAGGATTGGTGATTAGGGAATGTGGTGTGAAAATAATATGACTTATTATTTGATTATCAAAGGGATGAATTTACTTGATTTTCCGAGAGTGAGATTGAAATAGTGGATCTCAAAGAAGGAAAGCATTGAAATTCACAATGGTGTGAATTTGTGGGATTGGAATTACGGAAAGTTAGGTTTTGATGGGGATATGATGTTATCACAAGAAAAGGGAAATAATAAAGATTGAAGATAAAGAAGGGTGATTTTCAATGATTATATAATGTGATATCGAAGGTATTGTAATAGTTAAAAGTGTATTAGTTTCATTGTGAAATTCACGGATTGTTAATGCTTAATAATAAATCACAATTCAAAGTTAAGTCTACATTAGGGGTATGGGAAATTGGGGGATTTATTTAAAGATAGAAGATGCGTAAAGAGAAGATTTATTTAGTTTTGGAATCGTTTTTTCAATTAGTATTGCTTTCAAAAAAACTGCGTTTAATTGAATTTATATTTGATTCTTAACGTAGTTCAACATTGTGACACAATTTTTTTCTCGGTTGTGTTTGGTGTTTATTCCTATCATTTCTATAATTAGAATTGAATACTGTGATATTTTTAGTTATTATAATATTAAAACAAATAAATAAACCCCTTTCTAATGCCGAAAGAAGAAAACGAAATCAAGGAATATTTCAATGCCAACAAAGAACGAAGAAACTGAGATAAAAGAAATGCCAATCTGTGTAATATAAATAGAAGACAGGGATTTATGCCGACCACAAAAGAAGTGGAAGAAAAGAAAGATAAAGAAGTTGAGATATATCTTTTCAATACTGCAAATGAGCGTATGAGCGGGAAATCAATCAAACGAATAATCACTGGTGGTATTTTGACTCCAAACAACAATTCACCAATTTTTATCTCAACCGAAGTGCTTTTATTGTAGAAAAACACTTCGGTTGAGGACAAATGTTGAATGTATACAATGCATATCATGACTACGGCGAAATAAATTATAAAGTATGGAAGCACAAAAACGAAAAAAGGAAAACGATCAAGATAGATTCTCCTTAACCCACAAACAATCCAATACAGGAGAGTATTTTACTTGATATGTAAACTTGGATCTTCTTGGGATAGTCTAACCACAATCTAAGATCGCCCTTAAAAACAGGAATTAAATGGTGGATCCAGAAACTTATCTTCTTGAACGACAATATAGAACCTACATTGTTCGTATGAGAGTACGATTAGTTATGTAATTAGAAACGAACTAAATAAATCAATGATTATGCTTATGTTAAAATTGTTTTTTTTAATAAGTATAACTATTTATTTAAAAGCAAACTATATCATGATAATTCATCCTTTGAACATAGGAAATTCTAATCATCTTCATCTATCAATTTTTAGGGATTGATTAGTAAATAGTTGATTCAATTGGAATATTACCTTCGTGGTGATTATGAAAGTGCTGCTAAATCAGCTTCCAACTACGTCTTCGCCTCGAAGATCAAGAGTCTTTCTTCCTTTCCTAATCGTCTGTCTCTAAAACTAACAATGATACATCTTCATTGTGATTCGAAACATTATCTATTTATCGTATTTTTCCTATTGAATGTAAATGTATTATATTTAAACCTTTCTTCTTTTATTAAAGCATTTCTACATTTTACCGATAGTCTTATTATTGTTATTCCCTCATCTTTTCTTTCCTATTTCCTCCACTTCTCCGCTATTTCTCACATTTAACCTCAATCAGAATCGATTTCCATTATCCAAATACAAATTTACCAAATCTATTTTTGCCAAAATCCTTTCATTTCCCTTGATTTTACCGCAAATCTCATTAGATTTCCTTTACATCTAATAGAAGGCCAAACAATTCACCGCTAGTAATTATCTCTAATTTAAGCGATCTAACCATAGTTCACACAAACCCAAAAAGTATTTCGTTCTATTTATTTTTATTTATTATATGAATAGATAAAATATAGCAATTAACTTTCTCAAGATTTGTTTCTTTCCTCTCGTTATTCATTTCATGACTTACTCGTTATCAATATCCATTTTCCCACCTCAAGCAACATTCTCACTTCAATTATTTTTTGTCACTCCAATTATCATCTGATTGCATATAAAGCAAGTGTTCTTTTCGCTACGATACTGTTCCATACATTCCTCACAAGCAACGTGCTTACATGGTCAGATCGAAACATCCGCTAAACGAGCATAGCACAGAATGCACATCTTTTCCTCATCTCACATTTTATTCATTTCCTCTTGACTTATCTCATACTTTAATCGGATTTCTTTTATTTCCTTCACGAACTCATAATACACTACTCAATCGCTTTTTAGTTTGGTGTCTTTCACAATCCCATCAAGTAGACCATACAAATCTAAAAACGGTTCAATGACTAAATCGGGTGTGTTCGCTAACTTTATCAGGAATTCCGGGAAGTTTTTGTTATTCCTCGCATTTGATATTTTCAAAAACAACCCCACAGTAACAAACCCAAAGGAGAGCAAATTAATTTTTTTCTTCGAAACCTCGATACTGTTTCCGCTGTGACTAGCGCTTAGAATTTTCGATACTTCGATTAGATTGTTTATGAATGGTTTCGCAATGATTCTAACGGATAAGTTTTTTATGATGTTAATTCAGTGAATATAATTCAAGGTTTTGACTTCTAAAAATTCATCGGGAAAGATAACGAGGAAGAACTCAGTTATCCTAAGCAAATCACACATGTTGTTATAAGAAGTCGCCAGTCCTTGTAGCTTGCTGGCTTTATTCGCGTCTGATAGTAATGACATCGGGTTATGAAGTTCTTTTGTTATCTCTGATCAACTAATTGCAAACTCTGTCATCACCTGATTAATAAACTTCGAATAATTATTTCAAAAATCAATGAACATGTTGAAATTTCCAACAAAATACTTTTGGACATTCTCAGCCAAGAGCGTGTTCTCATGCTCTGTGGTGTAACCAAAGCAAAGAGGTGTTATTATTTTGAGCAATATCTGACAAGCGTAATTCGAAAGTGCGTCGCCTTTGATGTCATTCAATAATCCTCTGATTAGATAATCAAACGCGATCTCATCCTTCTCTCAATACGATTTTCATACGGATTTCTTCATGAAGAAATTGACTTTCACAAGGAAGTTTTCACGGAGTTCCGGGTTTAAGATTTTGGAATCGCTGAATAAATACAAATAAAAATGCAGTATCTGCTTGATGTAGTCGTCGCTAGCAAAGTGACTGCTTGTCGCATTTATAGCGCTTCTCTCAGCTTTATCCATCAGCACTGACGATCGAAGCCATAGAAGAACCTTACACAAAGAGAATGGTAGTTCAATAACATTATTTGGAATAAAGTATAAAATATTCACGTTTTGTTCCCGTAACCAATTTCAATACTTGATTATAAAGAATGAAATCTGATAGAAAATAACCTGACTCTGGTGGGAAAACAAGTAGAAATGTTTACGAAACACCTCCTCGAATAAGGTTGCGCCGTGGTCGAGACTGGTGATTGATTTCAATTGTTGCGATTTATGACGAATATGCATTTTTTCAAATCTTTTTCATCAGAGGGGAATAAAGAGGTCGTTACTCAGCCTTATTAACTTATGGAGAAAATCCGCGTAAAACATATCGTTTTTTATTATCAACTTTGGTTCAATTTTATTAAGATACTCCGTCGTGACATGACTTATTGTCCCTCCTCAGCCTATTTCATCTGCGTAAATGGCGTCTTGATTAGTGCGGTAAAACCACGGTTCGGTTGATAACTGTTCGAATGGTATATTGATGTAGTTATTGCAGAATAGGTATAATAGGTTGTAATAAATGTTTTTGAAGAAAATCTGCTCATCACCGCCGAAATCGTTCACGATATTCAACACGTTGAAAATATCGTTAAAGCTGCTCAAGCCGTAACCAGTGCGAAGGAGCTCGTTGAACAAATCCTTTCATGTCTTGTCCTCATAAAATTTAGTTTTATCTGTTAGGATTACCTTAATAATCTCACTGAATTCTGTAAAATAAATAGTTTCAAGGTTGTTTATTCTTTGTCCGTCTTTAGCGATGAATTCCTTCTCAACGATCTGTTTGATTTGACTTCACGGGTGCTGAGCTTCTGTGATATCATACTTTGCTTTCAGGAAATCAAAGTACTCGCCATAGCGAATACAATTGGAATTGAAGATGTTTTTATAGTGCTTGAGATTGGCGAGTTCCAGCCACACATTCATCACAACATGAATTGATCATAAGGATTTAAATCATGATATCAATTCTTTCCATTTCTTGATTCCGGCCTCGCCACGTAAACCGTAATGCTCAATAGAATTCGTTAAATTATCAAAAAAAAACTCAATAAATTCCTTCCTTTCCACATGAATTTGAATATCTTTCAAGCAAATCTCAAAGAACACTTGTAAGTAAATATTTTTAGAGCCGCTTCATTTACACAGGAAGGGGATTAGTACTTCATGTAAAGTATATCAGTTTCGGAAGGAAACGGTTACAAGGTAATTAAACATTTTATAGGATATCATTATTTTTTCAAACTGTTCAATGTTCCGATCTATTAAAATATCCAATATTTTAAATCAAAGCAGATCCAAAATTGTCTGAGTTGATTCGGTGATGCCGTTGATAGTGTCAATAGGAATATCAATAGGCTCATAGTTGCTATACTTATAGCACATCGGTGTCTGCCCAAAATTGAATCGACATTTCTCGCCTTTACTTAGTGATATTCCTGGGAAGTATGCAATGTTAGGGCCCACCGGAATTTCTTGAAACGCTGTTCCTCATAATTTTCCGTTTAAATAGTAATCTACGATATGCTTATCTCAATCAAGGCAGACCCCAATGATATCCCCACAATCGAATCATTCACCGAAATTTTCCCGTTTTTTATTCCATTTTACTCGCCGCCAACCATCAACGGCGTAACTCGTGAGATCATCCCCAACTCCTTCTTGCTGAGTAAAGGGAGTCGTTCATTGGCACCATCCAATTTGCATAAGTCCATTCGTGATTGTTTGAAGCTCATAGCACCATCTACCGCTGATAAGGCAGTTATTTGTTCTCGCTGAAAGAAAAGACTTTGTTGCTTCGAGTTTACAGTTATTATTCGTAAGATATGATTGCTCGGAGAATGATGTTTTATCGAGTATCGTCGCTGATTTCCCTATCTTACCAATAAACCGCATTTTATCGATATCTGATATTGCCTTTGTTGATGTCCCTGACGCTTTGCACTTGGTTATGTAGCGGAAGTCTAGCTCATTTATATTATTTGTTTTGGAGCAAAGTATATCTATTTCCTTTGTGTAATCCTGAAATGTTTGGATGGTGTTGAGACCTATTTTGAGACCTGCGACAAGGTTGTTAAGGGATTTATAATTTTGAGACTCGGAAATATTGAAGGAAAGGGTGACAGATGGGATTTCGCCCTCAGTGGAAGGAGTAGTGATCTTGAATATGTTTTTGAAAAAAGACATTTTAAATAATAGTTATATTGAAGGAGATTATTAATTCTGGATTATATATTTATTTTGAATAGATAATATAATAGTGTTTGCTATACTATTACCTTTAGGAAAGGGCGCTTACTTGATAAATATTGGGTAGTTAATATCTCGGCAATTCTATTGCGATGCAAGGAATAAGCTTTATATAAGTGGTAATATGCTTAAAGGGTGATATTGAGTTTTAGTGTGGAGATATATATAATGGGAGAAGGGAAGAAATCTGTAGTATTAGGATATTGATAATAAGAGCATTGAAAACGCTATTTAATTGGTAATAATGTGAAATATTTCTTTTGTTTTGGAGTTAATATCACGACTTATACGGATAACCAATGATAATGTATCTAATCAAATCATTTAAAGTGTTGCGTCTCTAATTTTTTTAAGCAAATCTTTAAAGTTTTCGTTTTTACCCAAATTATAGAGTTTCACATTGAATTAGTATCATAAATACTAATTTATTTAAAATATTTTTGTTGTTAAATATTATTTTAATTTGTCATAGAATGCGCTGAAACAGTTTTAGGTTAAATCTAATAACTTTTGCATTTTGTAAATTAATTCTTTGGGACTTTTTTTTTACGTCCTACTCAATCTACCGTCCATAAAAACTGATACCTCATGCCCCAGTTTCGTTAATACGATAAAGCATCCTATTTAAAAGCATAAATCACTAATTGTAATAACTCTTCAAATAAATATTTATTATTAATTTACTAGTTAAAATTTCTTAATTTATTTAATAATGAATTATTGAACTTCCTTCCCTTGCCTTACGCTGCTTTCTTCCTTTTCTGTTTTCTTTTTTTCTCGCGTTCCTTCAATTCCTTTTCTTTCGTCTCGTTATATTTTTTAATTGCATCCTAAGAATTTATAAAAAAAAATATTTACCTGTAAATCCGCTAAAAACTTCCTAAACGTTCAAATGAATTTGTCAAGTGGAAGTGTTTTCTCAGTCTCTCCGAAAAACGCGCACACCTCTTTATATTTCTCTTCGATCCCATTGATTTTTTGGTCTATAAAGGTTATTGTTTTATCAGCGTGCCCATAAAAATCTAAGAACTCGATTGTTTTATCTTCTTCATCTAACTCGTCTTTGTTCTTCTCGGAGTACTCTTTTAGTTTTTTCAATGCTCTCATTTGCAAGTTTATTTCCTTGAAACTGTCCTTTATAACCGCTCAATTCACTAAGAAAAAGAGTATTATCACGTTAATAACTTACTTTCGTTGAAGAGCATCAAGTAACTTCTGATGTCAAATATTTCGGCTCTTTTATCTTCGTCGATTATAACCTCGCATATAAACTGTAACAACGTCTTTTTGTTATCCTTCGCTTTATGATCTGTTACTTTGGCTAAGGAGTCGAACTTGAAACCATAAGCACCTCCACGATTTGAATCTCCATTGATATAGTTACCGTAGGCAAGTAAATAGGAGAATCAGTCTTTGAAATGCTCGTTCTTAAACAAGAAGTCGAAGCATTGATAGAAAGAATCGATCAGTTTTAGAATCTCAATTGCTTCTGTTTTATATGATTTTTTAAACATCATAGACTGTAAACGCTCTTTACATAAGGGGACAGAGCCCATCATCACTATGAAAAAGTCACAAGGATCGAATTGGTCTTGGTCATCTCCGAAGGCTTCTGTTGCAGTTGATATTTTGAGGAACTCTGCTTCGAGAGGTATGACAGGGACGAGAATTTCGCAGAGTTCGGGTTTGAGGATTTCTTCGTTGTATGTGAGGATTTCCATCGAAAGTTCAAATGGATCTAAAACCGTTCCAGAGATTTCTTTGGTTTTACTCTTTATTTTACCTCAGATTATATTGAGAGTACGTTGACGATCAGGATCTGAAAAGCATTGCCTTTTAACTTCTTCTACTTTTGCTTCTACCTTTGCTGCTTCTCGTTTCTTCTGGGCAAATTCGTCTACTAGAGTGTCTTCATCAACTTTTACTTTTGCGTCATCAATCTATTTATTCAATATTAAGATACAATAAAGCATACTTTTTCCCAAATTGTGTTCTTTATTTTATTGAAAGGGATGACTGCCCAATTTAAACCTTTCATTTGAGTTTTTGGTTTTATTTTTGGTTTTACTATTTGTTAAAAATATTTTGAAAATTAGTAATGGATATAGATACGTTTTGGTGTACTGAAAGCAAGAAAACCAAATCCGGGTACTCCTGGTGGTCCAGGTATTCCCGGTACTCCTGGGGGTCCTGGGATTCCTGGTATTCCTGGTACTCCTGGTACTCCCGGAACGCCTGGTATTCCTGGTACTCCTGGTATTCCTGGTACTCCTGGTACTCCCGGAACGCCTGGTATTCTCGGTACTCCCGGGACTCCTGGTATTCCTGGAACGCCTGGTACTCCCGGAACGCCTGGTACTCCTGGGACTCCTGGTATTCCTGGTACTCCTGGTACTCCTGGTATTCCTGGTACTCCTGGTACTCCTGGTATTCCTGGAACTCCTGGTATTCCTGGAACTCCTGGGACTCCTGGGACTCCCGGGACTCCTGGTACGCCTGGTATTCCTGGTACCCCTGGAATTGGTGGAGGAAGTGGAACGTTAGACATTTCTTATTTAATATATTATTTTCATTGATTTTTAGTTATTTCAATTATATTTTTATATGGCTTTTAAAATACTTTCTTCATACGTATCTAATGATATATTTGGGAGTTCTCTAAATCCTGTATAGTGTCCTAAGATAGCTTTTCCCAAATAGTCATCTTCATTCTCTGTTTTTCTTATGTGAAGTTTCTTTTTCTTATCTAAGTGGTTCACCACTCCTGAGGTTTGGCTTTTGAGTAATGCTTTTCAATGATTTGTCAAATGAGAAGTTGAACGTGAATTCTCTGCAATTTCACTTGACATTTCCTTGCTTTTACCATTGATAGCGTTTGATGTTATAGCAATGCAGTTTATAATATTGGTGATTTTACATATCAGTATTTTTTCTTTTGCTGGCGTTGTTTCTCCCTTCCGTTTCGTTCTGGTTCTTCTCAAAAATATCTTGTTTTGGACTTTCTGAGCTTCTTTTGATTGCCATTTCGTTGATCGGAGTCAACTAAAATCTCTAATCCTTCAATGGGTCACAAAAGAAAACGGGGAAAAAACTGAAATAATGAACTGAGTATACAGTATAGTTTTTGTATACATCGTGAATGTAGGAGTGTAGAATACAACGGCACAAGAGTATTACCAAATAACAAAGAGAACATTTTTAAGTTAGAAGTACTTCAATACGCGTCCAAAGATGATTTTAAAAATATTATTCCAGCATATTCTTATCACGTCCAACCATATTTGAGGAAAATCTGTGAAAATGTACTGATACATTGAAAAAAAAGACAGGTGGATAGTAATTCTAGATTTGCATTCTCATTTAGAAAATAAATGAGATAAGATTATCATGAACAGGAAATACTTACTGAAGAAACGAATAAGAATGAAGAGAAGAATAAAGAAATTAATTAAACAGATAAGACCTTAAGCAGATAAGAAATAATTGAAATGTACAAGCATCAAGTTCATTCGATTTGACTATCAAAAATATACTATTGAATAATAGACTAAATCAAAGGAAAAGGTCTAATTAAAACAATATATAATTCGTGAATAAGTGAGATCAACTAAAAGATAAGATAACTTACAATATTTGTTTGGATGGTTCATGATTTAGTCGTAAACATAGAAGGTCACATTCATAAATCCCGAAGTAAGCCAAGTTGGAAAAGATAAAGATGCATCTCTCTCTAGCAATATGTTATGAAATTAAATTTAGGACACGAATGCAGTAATGTCTGAGAAGATAAAAAGAAATGAATTAACCATAAGGGATTTAAAGATATTGCGCTCAAAATATAATAAAAGCAAATATAGATAATGAAATTAATAAACACAAACAACAATAACCTAAACTATACATTAAGAAACCAAAAGAAATACTTTGCAACTTTTACGTAACAATAATAATAAATATCTATTGGTCCACAACACATCAAAAATGATATGAAACAGTTAAATTGAATAATAACAGGGATATCGACACTGCTTCTTTATTAAGGTACTTGAATAAAATTGCATCACCAATCCTAAAACAAATGATAAATGGAATATGACACCAATCCCAGTTTAGAGGGAAAGAAGGAGCAGATACAACAACCGCAAAGGAACAAATAGCATATTATGCAAATAAATTTAACAGAAATAAAATCCTACTCTCGACCTCGAAATATTGGACAAAAAGATAAAAGATAATCCCTAATCAATAAAGTGATTACTGCAATAATAGACCTATACAAAACTATCGATATCATCATAGAAGCTGAGATTATCTACCCAACCGTATGAATACCCAAATTATTTATAATTGGATTGGGTCTTTACTATTCTTGCTATACATGAGATTTATATGGGTTAAAAGCACTCCATGCACAAACATACTTCGATGATTTAGTGATCAAATCCTCGAAAATTGAACAAATTCAGAACGCTGTTGTTCACACTGCCTCTTTAACTAAACAACTAAAACAAGAATCAAATGTAGATAAATGCGAATATCTACAGATAATCATAATTCACAAATAATCAACAAAGAAACGAGCAGACAAATCCAGACTAAAAACGTAGCTAAATATTTAGAGCGGTAGAATCACAATAAAAAAAACTAAAGCTCACTAAATAGGAGGTCAAGAATCCTATTATTCAATAGATACATGCGGAGCAGATTTAATCATCCCTTACTACTAATAGCATTAACGGGAAACATTGGCAAACATAAGAAAAGTCATATTCGCTTTTATGTTGAACGGAAACACCCTTCCTTGGGAAGCAGCCAACTCTGAAATTGTTCATATTTCGAGATTATCATAAAACCGGTACTAAAAGTAATTGCAAAACAACAAGATAAAAAATTAATAATAATCTAAAGGAAACTGCCACAAAAAGAATAACTCAAGGAATTCATCTAAACCAACAATTATGATAAGGTAAATAGGAAGATTAACGCGAATATAAACGATGACGTATATTACACATATGATGAATGGTAAACAAAATCAGTAAGCCAGTTATGCAAAAGTATTTTAGCAATTCAAAAACAACCACAAAACATTGAAAACACCCACAATAATAAAATGCCCAATATTAATATATCTTTTTTCCAAACCGCGAACTCATATCATATTTTGATATTACAACACATAAACAAACCAATACAATCTGATGAAATATCAACTTTCATTGAAAAACTGATAACAATGTCTCAAAATACAGCATTTTCAACCCTAAGAATCAGATAAGCCGAAGACTAACAATTTAATCAATAAATAGAATACATCACCATAAAGGAACTAACTTATGACAACCAAATACATAAGTTTTTCAAAAATACTACCGATAATGCGAGAAATCTCACCTCAATCTAGATTCAAAGAAACAAATACAGGAATAACATTATAATAATCCCTGAAATAAGAAAGATTATTTAAAAAGTAAACCAATTAATAGGAGACACAATCAAAGAAGAAGGGAACTACACCAGGCCTATTGAGAATTGGATAAATAAACAACTAATAAAGAAACCAGAAAACAACTTCCCAAAAAATATATGCTTGTAACCAAAAGAAAAACAAAAGAATAGCTTACCAGCAAATGTACAAACCAGAATAAATGACTTCGTCAATAACAAATCTAACTAAAAAAATATTAACAAAAAAGGAAAAGGAATAACAAAGGCACAAAGAAACAAGACAAATTACATAAAATATTCACAATCTGTTTCCCAATAATAATCTAATATTCTCTTTTTGAATTTGGTTCCTCATTTCCAGTACCAGAAATCGCGGAAATCAAGATTGTCTGAGCTGAAAAATAATAATTATTATTATAACAATAATGTTAATAATAATGATAACTAATCAACAACTCCAACCGAATAAACTAAAACGTGGTATCAAATATCAAATTATAAAGGAATAAAAGACAAAGATTTCTCAACCAAGTCATTTTCCAAATAAATAGATTTATAACAATAGAAGCAAAACATATATAATTATTTGAGTAACTGTATATACAATTATACATATAAACCGAAACATTCTAATACAATAAAAAATGCAACAATTAAAAAAATGTCACATATCTCCTTAACATCCCTCCACAACATAATCGAAGACGATATTACATATTGGAATAATCCCAGTTATTTCCCAACATCATCTTTCGAAAACGAAGATACTCTTCCACAAGTCAAACTCTCAAAAGAACAAATCATTGAAAAGTGGCTAGAAAGTCAATATGAAACCATAACCCAACTATACCTGGAACACAAATACAAAAAAGCTTATTATCTAATAAGACAAACAACCCCTTTTGAAAGCGAGGCAAACTTTTACCGTATCAAATACATCCAACTAAGAGCGATTAAGAAAATAATCAGCAGAAAGCTTAAAAAACATTACGACAAGCCTAATATCCCACACATCGAGAAATGGTTCGCGACTTTTAAAAAGGAATTAGGGTTCTGGACCATGAATTATGTCGAATCTAATATAATTAAAGATAAAACCCTGAAGAAATCAATGATTGAAATCTTAAATTATTTCACTCTTTGCCAGTTATACTTGTATGCCAGGTATAGTATTATTTCTAATTTCATATCTGATGCCATCGGATTCCTCGGAACTGCTGAGCGTCTCGTGAAAAGTAATTTAGCATTCTATACGATTCCGGATATATTTCATATAATGTCTAAAATATACCTACTCATATCTTCATTATACATATCCAACAGCAACTACTTAACCGCGAAAAACTACTTAACAATCGGTTGAAAAATCATATACCAAGAGCTTGAACTTCGCCTTGGAGAAATGTACTTTCTCAATCAATTGTTCAATTTTAAAAGTGTATCTAAGGAAGAACACAAGAAATACTCGAAAATATTTTTAACAATGACATTATTATTTTACCAACTTGGGATATGCTCTGAAAACGAGGAGTACTATGAAGAGGCATATCAGTCATATAAGCAAGCAAAATGGTTCGGGACGAAATTCCTATTCCCCAAGTGTAAGAAATTCATCAGCATTCTTCCTATCTTAGAGATTAAATGCTTGATGAGATACGATATAATAACCGCTTTCAAAGAAGAGGAAAGACTCAAAGACCTTAAGGCGAAAGAGAAAGAGAAAAATGAAAAACATAAACAGGAATTATTTAAGACGAAGAAACGCTCAGAAAAATTTATAAAGCTCGAGAAGTATATCGAGCAATGAAAAATCAACGAAATTGACGACGACGAACCAGACTTATTATGCGAGATCAACCAGAAGCCATGATCGAAAAACGTTGGTGTCATTACTAAAACCGTGAGTTTGTTAAATCATTTGATGGATGACCAGTTTAATAACATAATTAAGAATTTCGATAAAATCGAAATTCATAACTGAAGTCGAGATACTAAGCAGGTAATTCAAAAGCAAATCGCGAAGATAAAAAATAACAAACGCGTTTTATTAAGGTATAAGCCGAAAGGAAATAGCGTGGTAAAAAATATGAATAAATCGAGTAAAGATGTAAATAAAACAATAAATTTCAGGTTTATCAATCATAATAGTAAATCGAATTCGACTAATATTATTAAGGCCCGGATCGATAAATCACGTGCGTATACCGAAAGATCGACATTTAAAACAAAAACTTTTAATACTAGTATTCAAAGCGCTAGGATTTGAGACCCATGTCTAGTGACAGGGAATACAACTACACGAGATATATCGAATGCTTCAAAAGATTATACTTTCCTTCCTCAACAAAATTCTCCTTTTTCAATACCAACGAGTACTTCTAAATTAACGCGATCGATGACGATAAACACAAACATGAACATGAACATGAATTCAAACACTAACACCAACTCAAACTCAAACACCAATACAAATACAAAAACAAATACAAATATAAACACAAGAGCTTACACAGTGATAGGAGACGATTCAAACCTAAAGAAAAACCGAACAACCGGGAAATGATGAATAAATAACAAATGCCACAAAGTGTTGAAATACACATACGATCCCTTTTGATTCAATAAAAAATTCACGATTAACAGAGATTACCTAAAAACCCAGTTCACTAAAGAACTTAAATTTCAGAAGCAATTACTCAAATCAAAGCACAATGAAAAGTGTCTAGAATATAAAGCACTAACAAAACGGGAAGTTAATAATGAATGCAGTCAATTCATAAGCAAAACAATAGCTGAGGAAAGGAAATGACTTATAGAAAAGCAAAAGCGAATAGAGATGAAACGAGAGCGAACTCGTTGATTCAAGCTTACTTTAAACAAGCATAGAGCAAAAGGTTGTTGAGGGTGATGAACTGAAATGATTAGGAAGAATATAAAATCCGAGATTGATAGTATGAATTCCGAAGGCGAAGAAGATCGGAAGGAATATAATAAACAGTACTGAAATACGATTCAGCATGAGTTGGAATTGATAAAAAATGAGGAAAACGAGTGACACAGACAATTAAAAGGAAACTCTGTTGATAAAAGCAGAATAAGAGAAAAGAACAGAATTTTGGTAAAGAAAGCTTTTGATTTGAAGAGGTTTGCTATTAAAAAAGAATAAGAAAATGGACAGTGGGTCTATTAATTTGTATGTTTATTATTGTTATTATTATGATTTAAATTATGGAAGGGCGAGAATGTAAGCAAAGATTATGGGAAGGATTACCGGAAAATGCAATAAGATTGAAAGAAATCGGAACAAAGCAAGGAATAATAAAGGATATAAGCAAAGGTAGATTCTGCGTTAGTAGGATGATTAAAAGAAGAATTAGAAAAAGAAGTGTGTTGATAGAGAATTATCTTGGACATTGAATATTCAAAAGAAAAAGAAAAGAAAAACAATGGGGATTGGGGATTGGGGATT
>JAWNBB010015933.1:0-10973 GCA_036325645.1 Balantidium ctenopharyngodoni
AATCCCCAATCCCCAATCCCCATTTCATATGGAATAATTAATATATAATTTACAATTGACAATATTATGACTGTCTTCTCAGTTGAACTGGCATCAAGCTTCTCTTAGTAGCAAAGATGATCACGATCACAAAATGAATACTATTTCATATTCTGTTGTTTTTTTCTTTTTTTTCTCTTTTTTAAAATGCCTCCGATCTTACCTCCATTAACATCCTTCTTTTCCCTCGTCCTTTTTCTTATTTTCTTATCCCCTTTTATTAACATCCTCCTTACGTTCCCACCTTCGTTGATATTGACATCTATTATTGTTTACTTTCTTTTAATTTCTTATTACCTTATCGACATACTTTCCAGTCGTCCTTCCCCTTCGATATTTCTTTGTATTCCTGGACTTTCCATAATATATAATATATTTTATATATTCAATAAAGAACTAACCTAAACTAATTAAATCACTATTAAATAAATTAAACATTTTTAATGAAAGTTCTTAAATACCATGCGCTCGACTCAAGTAATATCTTTCTTAACCCAGTCACTAAATAGCATGCTCAATAAATTCCATCGCAATCAACTCAAACGAGCAATGAATCGCCTTCGGCGATTTAGAAGGTAAAATATCTTTATTCAACTACCAAAGTCTTCTCTGATTGTTTTCCGCCCAAGCCCCAATCGAATCCCTCCCGCGCAACATAAAATACTCAATCCTCCAAACAACATCAATACCAAAGCTAACACTTGACTATCATGGAGAGCAGATCACTTCATTGAAATTTCCTTCAACTCTCCCAAACTTACTCTTTAGTGCCAGTCAGGATAAAAACATTGTCGTTTGGAAAATAAATTGACAAGCATTCTCAAGCGAACGCGCGACAGTCATCCGAATTAAAAGCGAAATCACAGAAATTAAATTCTACCCAAAAGACGAGTACTTATTCGTCTCCTGCTTTGACTCCTTTATTTATATTCTAAAATGCGATTTCCAAAATGTACAATTTAACACAGTATGCACGGTGAACTCCCATGATAATATCGTGAACTCAATTGCATGAGATCCCTTTATAGAAACGAGTGGACAGTTCATTTCACTCAGCGATCAAGGGCGTCTTATACTGAATGTGTTTGATAAAACAAACAATTCAGTTACTATGAAATATAATTATGAAGACTTTATCAACGAGAAACACACATGTAATATAATAACCAAAAAAATAGATTGGAGTGCTGACGGGAAATGGGTTGTCAGCGTAGATCATCACCAAATTAAAAAACATAACATTATTCATGCACGGTTAATTCACAGGGATAGTATGAAGGAAAGTCAGATCCTGATAGGGCATGACTCCCCTGTTTGACTCGCGAAGTTTTCAACGTGCTGATACACTAATATACAGGATAATAGTAATTTTATGATCTGCGCAACCGGGGATCGAAACGGGAATTTGATTTTATGGAAAGTGTTGGAGAATTCATTTAAAGTATTAGTCGAGTTTAGTAATTACGGAGAAAGTAATATCACGGACTTGTGTTGGAGTTGGAACGGTGAGTTCTTATTCACGGTTACGTCTAGTGGGTCGGTTTGCGTGGTGCAGTTAACAGACTTTATTATTAAGATTCATAATAGCAACTTTCCTTTGAATAATAGCATCGGTGGGAGCACAGCGCCAGTGGCTAATAATACCAATAATAGCAATATCATTATTAATAGTGATAACTTTAATCATCATCAAACTACCTCTGTTAATTCAGTGACCGGGAAGAAGGTGATTAAGCCACAATTGATGTCGCAAACAAAATCGCTTGTTGATGATAATAGTATTCCTAATATTTACAGCGCAATTGCGATAAATCCGGTTCAATCGAACAGTACCCTCATCCCGAAAGATAACATGACAAGCAGCCTTGAACACAGTAAAATCAATTTAAACAAATCCTGCGATCGGTGTCTCCGCCAATGCTACAAAGTAATCGAAAATCAAATCATCGATTTACCTATTCCTTGAATACCTTCAGCCTCAAACACAAACGATAAACTAACCTTAACCTACGAGAACAACCCTTTTGAGAACTATTGCACTATTAAACTTTCTTTCCCGAAATCAAAAATAACGGTTTATCAAAAGAAGTACTTCAATCGAATGATAAAAATATTCACTCACAGCTCCCACTTTTACGCTGTATACGATACTTATTTCACATTAACCGTGTTCTCCTTACTAAACACGATATGAATCAATAAAATGTACTTCGAAGAAATATCGTGAATGTCAACGCATTCATATTACATTTGACTGTTGACAACGCGGAACAGGTGAATAATTTATAACGTAAAATCTAAAGATAAATTCCTCGATGAGTACTGAAACATTGACAGCGACGAATGAAATGTATTTCAAACCAAAATTGATTTTATCGATTTTGTGACATTTGATACTATTATTATCAGGGCGAATAGATGCAATCCGTATAAAAACACGAATGAACATATTTGTTTAGTGTTTGATACTAATTCACATTCATTGATGTGGTTGAATAATGAATGAGGAAACCATGAAATTGAAGCCTTGAAAAAGGAGGAACCGAATGCGTTTTATAATGAATACTTCAAAAAATGAGATTGAATAAGATTAGGTAAGATAAAAGAGGATGAGTTTTATTCGAAGCTGAGCAGGATTGAAGCACTGAATGAAAAAATATTTTTATGCGATTTGTGAAAGGATGTCCAGGGATGACGGGAAAGAATTAAAGATATGTTCATGGAAGTTCTGAAAGATGATGACGCGTTCATGTTTGTGATTGATGATTTTATTGAATGGAAAAGCGGTTGATATAGTGATGATTTACAACGTATTAAAGAGGATGTTATTGCAGAAGCAAGAGGCGTTAATTATGTGACATTGGATAAAAAGAATAATGTTGAAGAGGATAACGTAATGCTTAATACTAACGAGGATATCAAACCCCAAGTAAAGCCCATCGAAAATAATACTCAGAATTCAAACGATATCGAGGTTGTAATTAATATCGACAACAAAGAAACCGAAATTAATAAAGAAATTCAACTCAACGCACCTGATAAACACAGTCCAAGCATGGTAAACGATACAAACACAAATGCACTTCCAAACCAAAACAATATCGAAGAAGAACAAAATGATATAAATATGAATACGAATAAACCCAACGATAATCAAGAGAACAAGAACATGGATTTAGATTAAACAAATCTTATTATATGATAGTACTATTTAGCAGGATAATAACATTATCATTTAATAAATATTTAAATTTTCATTAATTAATCTAACTATAAAAATGTCAAAATCATATTCCGATTCCAATCCCGAAGATAACTCGATTGTTCATCAAACCGAAAAATCCGAATCGATAATCGAAAATGATAATGATGAATCACCAAAGCAAATCCACTCCCTGAAGAGTAACGATAAGCAACATATGAAAAGCAGTGAGATTTATCTGCCTTCGAATCCAGTGGATAAGGATAAGAATACCGAGAGTAATAAGAACAAAGATAGTCAACCTAATATAATCACGATCAAACTTAATGATAACACTAACGTGGATAAACCCCTCAGCCCGTCGAATTCAAACATGAAGAAAACAGCGTATACGAAATGAACAGAGAAATGAATTGATGATTTTCATCGCACTGGGAAGTATCCCGTAAATATATGCTATGAATCGTTAATGAATGATAAACGATTAAATATAGCATCGGAAGGGCCTGGAAATAAAGTAAATAAAAGGGAGAATACGAGAAGCAAAAGGCAGAATAGTAAAATAATCGAATCGTTTTTAGAAAGAAATAGCAAAGATATTCATCAGAAACAGTATTTACAGAATTCGCAAAGTCAAAAAAACGGGATAATCAGTGCGAAAATATCGAATCATCGGGATGTGAATGGTAATAGCAATACACGTAATACATCGATTCGTTCACCTGAGAAGTACTCAGAAGATCAGGAAAGGTTCATTGAAAACAAGAAAAAAAAGTTAGAGCAATACCGGGAAATTCAAGCGATTGAGATAGAAAAGCAGTTAAAACAAAAGCCTGCTATAAGTAAAAAGTCAATAAATCTCGCGAATAAAAGAAACAAAGACAACACTAGCACGGTGAAACGTTGATACGATGACGAAAAAAACAAAATTAAGAACATTAAAGTTGTTAAAATCGACCAACCGAAACCCAAGAAAAGTAATATCTCTCCCCAAGAAGCCTTGGAAGGTGTTAATAAGCTTTACAAAAATGGCGTCGCCAAATACAAACGTCGCAGCGATAGCACAATTCCATGTCATATGGAAAAGGTATCTTTATTCTACTCCCGTGACTTCTCGAGTTATAAAAGCAACATTCGAACGAACAATAAAAAAGACATTTATACCAATGAAACAAAGGAAACGACTTTGACAAAAAACAACAAGATAATATTGATTAATTCAATTATAAAAGATATCGATTTACTAATCAAACATCAGGACATCAAGCTATGAGACACTGAATTGTCGTACTGGAATTATTGCGATTTAATGTTTTATTTCGGGTTTTTAATATACAATCATAACTACATCAAGCAATGACTAAGTCCGTCATCATATTTAATCGACTATAGTACTTGAGTCAGCAGCGATTGAGAGAGATTGAACAATCATGTGAATAAGGTCTGTGCTTGCTACTTATCCGAGAACGAAAAGGAAAATATTATCAACAAGGATAATTGAATTCTCGAGCAGAATCTGCTTATCATCGGGTGGAAAAGCATTTGAGATAATTACACAATGAACCTCCACTGTCAGAATGTGACATATACAATAAATGAAAATGAAATCATCACGTGAAATCAATTTAAATGATTCGCTTTGATTGTCGTAGGACTATACAAAGGCTCTGATACCATCGCGGAAGGCTCATACAGCCCAAATAGGAAATCCAAAGAAGGTAAATATCTATCGCATATGCCGAGTAAAGCTGGTGTAAGCAGTGAAGGTAATGGATATAATAACAAACAATGAAAAGAAGAAGGATCAATGAATAAAATATATCACACCTACTCACAAAACAATTCAAATATGTTGTCTTCGATTATCAACACAGCGCCTTTACTCCAGTCATACCCAACGAAAAACATTAAACAAATCAACACAATTTTCTCGATACTTAACTCGAATCATTGCAAATACGACGAATATACTAATAAGGTTAAAAAGGAAGAAAAGATGAATTGAATATACCAAAGCTATGATATCACCTTCGAACCAAAGATAAACACGCATAAAGGAAACTCGAATCATTTAGAGGAAACGTATAACACTCTCCAACAGCGTCATATGAACGAGATTCAGAAACTGCAAAAAGATAAAATAAATAATGAGCTCAAGGAATGCAGTTTCATGCCGAACAACAAGATAATCAACATAACAAATTCAATTGAATGATCCGATCGTTGATACAATGTCTGCAAGAAATCGAAGAAAGAAAAACAGAAAATCATATCGAAAAAACAATGAGAAGATGAGAAGGAGTGCACGTTTTCTCCAGTTATAAACCAAAACTTTTCAGGGGAGATTTTCGAAGACGATCCAATCAAAGACGATCCTTATGTTAATAGTAAGGTTGAACAATATGAAAAGGCACGATGAGAAAAGAAATTAATTACGTTTATTTATCATCAAGGAGGGAGCTCAATAACTAAAATGAGAAAGTCCGATGACCTGTGAAAGGAGTTTCAAAGCAAGGAGAACTTAGCGGATTTTAAATTTGGTATTGAAAGGAAGACGAACAAAGACACATTCGATAAGTTTAATCATAAAAGGAAAATACAGGTAAAAAAGGAGATACCGCTGTTTACGATAGAAGTGAAGATTAAAGATCGGATTGAATGACTTGATTACTATCGAGGCGATGACCCTGCGGTGATAACAAGTAAATTCTGTAAAAGGCATAACTGAGGGGAGAGTTCAAATGAAAAGATATGAGCGGTTATTGAGGATAAGATGAAGAATACGGAGAGGAGTGATACGAATAATGAATAAAAAGGAAACAAAAGGAGTTAACGGTATTTTAGTTAAATTTTAATAAAAACAATTAGAATAAAATATTATTAATTTAGACGTCTTTTTTTTTGTACTTTTCTTTAAGGAGTTTCGTTTCTTCGTTGATTCTTTTCTGCCTTGATTACCGTCTCTTCTGGGGCGTTTCGTTGATTTTTATGTTCTATAATGACTTTAAATAGGTTTTGTTAATCATAGTTTTAATTGTTATTTACTTAGTTTCATATTAAGGAGAGAGATAAAGAAAATTATTGATAATACTGTATTATTACATTTATTGAAAAGTACTGTTTCGGTATTACATTGTTACAATATTTTATTTGATTTAATTTTATATTTCTAACATTTGTTTTTATTTCTAATGCTTTCGCATTATTTCAGAGAGACTTTCTTAATCGAATAACAGCAAAAATAAAACGCATTTATTTTTAATTCCCTTCCCTCGTAATAATAAAGTTAATCAATTATTATTTTTATTATTATTGTGTGATAAACTTAACAAGGCCAAGAATGAGGAAACCTTAATTCAATTAATTATTCAAACAAAAATATTTAATTCTTTATTCTTCTGAGCATTATCAAGATATTCAATTTCAAAAAATGCTATTCAATAAACCGTTTTTATATCTACTCCTAATCTTTTTTATCAATGAAATTTCTTCACAATTCCTTAAATCTCCAAGACTCCCTCCAAACGCAAGCACATTTGAACGGTTAATTTATCGTATTCAACAATCCGGTGGCTACGTCAGCAAAGATCTCTATTGAGACACCAGTGATAATAGTAATCGTCGTATACTCGCTAAAAACGATCTTCCAAAAGATAGAACGATTGTTTTCCTTCCTGAGGTACTATCGATCAACATCTCCGATCCGGAAATAAACTGCAAATGCAAGCGTGTAATGAACTTAATTCTTAACCCTAAACACGAACTCGAATGTCTCGTCTACTTTCTTTCAATCGACCTTGTTAATCCCAAATCAATATTCAGGCCTTACTATAATACATTGCCGATAGGCAAAGAAACTTTCACTTTAAATTATAACGAAACCCTTCGCCAGGATATTAAAAACACGGAAATCGAAGCACTGACATTGTATCTAGAAGAAAACGTTAGCAGATTGTACAAATCCTTACACAAGTCATTACCGAGTGATACAAAGTTTGAAACTTTCCAAGACACGTTTCTCACAGTCGTATCAAGGAATTTCGCGACATCGACTAGTTGAATGATATTTAGTGAGCTCCTTCCTTTCATTGATCTTTTTAACCACGATACCGCGAATACATTTCTAGAGCACGATCCGGAATGACGTGGTTACATTTTATCGCCCATAAGAGATATAAAAGCAAATGAAGAAGTATTCGTGAATTACGGGAATCACGATAACAGTGAGCTGCTCACCTCTTATGGATATACTTGAAAAAACAATGAAAATCCATTGAAATTCACTTTTAAATGCAACGATAATTTATACAAGCTCTGCTACACCGACGATAACTTCTGTTGAAAAGATACTATTGATGAATACTACTTTCTCGAAAAGAAAACCCGCACGGCGGCAACCACGCTACATTTCTGACAATACATTCATGATCAAGTCATAGGAAGATCCGTCAACTATGATAGCGCTATATCAATATGAGAGAAATATAACAAAGCGGTTGAAGATAACGATATTAATATGATTAATATTTATACTGTGAAGAAAGAAGAGGTGTACAGACTCTCCGATATGTGAAAGTATTGAACAAGTATTTGAGAGTTTTTGAATACCAATGGTATCTCATCGAATAATTACAAAGAAAAGCTCGGGAACATAGCCAGTACGAGTCAAAATGATGATAACATTATTAATTTTTGAAAGAGTGTGCTTCAGTGTAACGAAGATTTAGTGTAATCGCTGCAGATAGTTTTATTTAAAAAGCATAATATGATATAAATATAATCCTATGAAAACAGAGGGTGTTTTTTATCAAGAATTATATATGATATTAAACTTATAATGATTACTATCCAACAACAAGACAAAAGGAAGGAGAAGAAGAAGAATAATCATAATAATAAAGGAAAATGCTTCAGGAGATCGAGGTTATTCTAGATAATAATAATTAAATTATACAATACAAACCCGAATGATATGATCAAAGGAATTGAAAATCATTTACATTCTAACACAGAAATAGTGACAACGTCGGCGAAAAACAATGTCTATATATATTGCTCGCAACAAAAAAACCTATAATTATCTTAACAATCGTAATGCTTACTTTAATATTAAACCGTATCATTAAGGAAATAAATTTAATGTGTTCACATCGTTGTTAAGAAATATTCATAACGTCCATCTCTTAAACAACAGGAATACAAATGCAGTTTTTATTAAGATTTGAAGTAGGATGAACTTGTTAATGATGACACAATTGTTGAAATAAGGTAAAAATAGACTAATAAAAATCAAAGGATACGCTCTGGTGATGCTGTGGTGATGCTGTTTATTATTTATTAGTGATATTTATATTGATAAGATTATCCCAATATTTATAAAAATAGATTTAAATGCTTTTATTTATTGATTTATTATGTTTATGTTTGTTTGCTTTTGTGTCAGTCTATTAAGCATTAAGCTTGGAAACGCATAAAATGTTCGATAATATTGATATTATATTATCACCACAAGAGTATCAAGTTAAGTTATTTCTGGAACTGTTCAACGGTGTATACTAAGAGAGTTTCATAGAAACGATATTATCATCATCATCATTTTCACTATTATCAACCCTATTTTCCGATGATGAAGATGTTGTATTATTAATATTATAATCCTTCGTATTTCATTTCACATCGCTTCAAATATCGTTGTTTACCATAGTACTATTATTATTCACTGTTCCTTCGGTTGCGTTCGTAGTAGTAGTAGTAGTATTATTATTGTGATTTTTGCTACAATGTTCTCCTTCGGGAATATCTCAATTCACATATAAATATTCAAGTTCGTCGCTTTGTATCTCCTTCACATTAAAATGCTTTCATATTCAATTCTTCGTGTTTTCATAATGTTGACCTTTGAGTATTTTCTCGTACAACTCCACATTATCTTCGGTTTCCTCTTTAACAAAGTCGATTGAATCGGAGCGTTTCATACTTTCATCAAGCATTATTCTACTACTTTCCACTAATTTTCTATCTTCGCAGAAGTGCTTCTTCCTTTCCATTAGCACATCCTTATCATGAGTCAAATTGTATCCATCGACATAATCATGTCTATCGTAGCACTGCATTTTCTCATAATAATAATTCTCAATTACATAAGGTTTCCTTGAACTATGAAGAATCAGAACTTGTATTCATCCATTCGCGTTGGGATCCGCAAGGCAGAAAGGCCATTTCGGGTTACATTGTTTTTTTATTTTCCGTTTAGTTCAACTACCTCCATTGCTCGTATTCAAAGGCAAACTCTTCCTTATATCACTTGTTGACTTTGATTGCATTTTCCGTTTGATTCGCTCCTTATGCAGGTTTTCAATGATGGGTATTTTAATTTTCTCACGGAATTTTTTTATTGTTAACGAAGAAAACTCGAATTTCCTAACCGCGATGAAATGAATAATCGTTCTGGGGTTCTTAATTGTCGCGGTTTTTTCATTAAGGACATAGTAAATATCTTCGAAGTCCTTTCACCCGAGTAGTCATGGTCGGAGAATCGCAAACACACCTAAACATGCCTTTGTTAAAGCGATATCCCCTTCAATAAAGAAATAGTCCCAGATGATTTTATTGATTTCCTCATCGAAATTTTGTGTGAATAAGCACACTAACCACTTGTGAATAAAGTTACTCATCGTTCAATCGAATTGGTTGTTAGTGATGAATATCGCTCAATTCGGTAAATATTTTTGAATGAATATCGACATAAGTGTAGTGTCGGTGATTACACCAGCTCACTCGGAGTAGTAGTTTCAAGGCAGGAGGTACTCGATGATTTGAGTAAACATCCAAAAGGCTTCTTCCTAAAGGTATAAATAAGTAATATTATTATAACTTTATGGTTTTACCTCGTTATCGAATAGTCATAGGAGTCGCCCTACGATGAAGTTCATTCCTTGGCAATACCCAATCGATGAATTTCGTATTGAGTAACATACGAGGACGTTTCTGAGTTTTTGAATGAATTCGTCTTCCATGCAAATGGGGTTGTCAGGGAAGGTCCGTTTTAAATCTAACTCGATTTGGTATTGTGAGGGACTTGGAACTTCTTTTGAATACTGGAGAATATTTGAATAATATTTTGGGTTGTTTTTCATTTCTCGTCAGGCTCCTGAGCCTATTAACCAAATCTGAATTATTGTTGTATTATATTTACTTTCTTTCGGTACTCTTGAGATGGGGAACCTTTGTAAAGAAGCACTTTGAGTATTTGCTTTTCGGTTTGACTGAAAGCACATTTCGGTTGGTTATTTTTATCGGGAGTGAAGAGTGTTTCTCCGTAGTTCTCCCAAGTAATTATTTTTAACCCGAGTGGAGATGTTGGGTTATCGGTCATCTTTTAATAAAATATAAATTGAATAATTAACTGACTAACTTGAGAACACAAGGATGATAAAAGTAAGTGTTTGTTCAATGAAGATAAAAGAGGAATTATATATGATATTAAGATAGTAATTAGAATTATATTTGAGGTTATGTTTTATTGGTAATCACATCCAAGAAGGTATTTAATACAATTAAATGGATAATCAAATAAGAATAGTCCATCGAGGCTGAGGCAAAGGCCAACAAGAATTAATTAATTAAAAGAATGACTTTGAGTGATTAATATTTTAATGTAAATCATTGATAAAATAAGACGATTCACTGTTATCTAAATAATATTTCAATTGGGGATTGGGGATTGGGGATT
>JAWNBB010015934.1:0-13633 GCA_036325645.1 Balantidium ctenopharyngodoni
GGGGATTGGGGATTGGGGATTGGGCCCAATCCCCAATCCCCATGTTTTTAATTTCCAATAATTAAATATAATTCGATTTAAATACGTTTTAAAACAATTTAAATTCTAATGAATCTTAACTGAAAAACGTCATGCCTCCAAATCATTGTTTCACTGATATGATTTCCATTTATTTCTCAGTTAATATTTGACGAGGATATTGGTGATATTGAAGCACCTGAAGAACCGGTATTATTATATCAATGTAATAATATGGAAACATGTTTTCAATGTAATAGTTTAAACTTTCATTCGGTAAAATGCTTCTGGTCCACTGATTCCTGCCTTTCTTCCGCATCGATTTCTTTTCATGAATTAGATTGGTACTTACCGTTTAAGCAATGTTTAGAAAACCCTTATATCAAGGCACTATCAGCTCACCATCAAACAATAATCGACCAAAACAATTCAACGTTATATATTGAACCTGCCTTCAGAGATAACAGTTACACACCTTCATATTACTACACCGAATGGGAATTTTCATTTAAATCAAGTGAGCTTATCCTAGAATTCAATCCACTTTTCTATGAATTCCAAGCATCAATGCGTTTGTCAATCCGAGTTAAATATCAGTTGAATAATATCGACTACGATAATACCCTACCTTGAAAAGAAGAACAAAAAATCGCGTTTGATAAAGCAACATTTTTAGGCGTTTACTTTTATTCTGATATTAATAACAAAGAAAAACCGTTTTCAATCGCCGTTAAAAAAACGGTATATGCTGATCATATCATCCGTAACATAGTAATACCAGTGATAATATCATTAATCTCTTCAATAATTATAATATATTGTATAGTATATGTAATGAAAAAACGTGGAGAACACAAAATTCAAAAACTCATTTTGATTGAGCTTATCAAGTCAAATAACAAAATTTATGAAACTGATTTAAATAATATCGAAAGCACTCAAACTCCTGAGAGTTCACATGAAGATAAACATAACTCACAGAATATAATGGTGCAAAAGGGGAATATGATATTTCCTCAGGATTGACATGCGGCAAGTGTTCAATATTCTCCGGAAATAAACGTGTTTTCTGGGCCTTGCACACTATGCCGTAAAGAGTTCAATGATGAGTGTAATGTTATTATGTATAAATGTAAACATATTTATCATTTAAACTGCATCGTTCCTGTTGTACCTGATAATCGGATTAGGTGTGTGAGTTGTAATAATCGTGAGATTTTTAAAGAGGATTTAATTTTCAATATGGTGGAGTTTTTAGAAAGGGAGAGATATTTGAATATTTATGGAAGGGAGAATCATGATGAATATTGTAATAATACTGTGATAGAATAAGAGATTTGTTTGGGTCTCTTGATTTAAGTGGATTTAAATCTTGAGTTGAAGATAATAAGAAAAATAAAGTATTGATATAGGAAAAGCCTTTTATGATTATTATATAAGGATAAATGCCAAAATAGATGAGTTAGAGTTTTTGATTACGGGTAAGAAGAATCAAATATATTCACTTGCTAAATGGATTAAAATTCTACTCCATTAATGCTATGTTTACATGATAAACTGCGGATAGAAGGAACTGAATAAATCAAGGGAAGAAATAATAGTGATTGAGCTTTTGATTTATTGATTTATAAAGATAATTGTAGTTAGTATAATTATTTAATTATTGAGTTAACCCTTTTAAAAAAACCATTCGTTATCAATATCCAAACTGCCAAGGGACTCCTTCTTTCCTGATCTCCTTGTTATCACACCCCAATCCCTGAACTCCCTCCTACTGACAAAAGTGTCCGGAATTCAAATTTCACTCAACCTAGCGCTTCATCAACTTTTCTAATAATTCATTAAATATTCAATTTATCCCGATAACATAATGAATAACTTAAAAAGTCAATTACATCAATTACAAAATATTCAAATTCAGCAATAGAATATACTATTGACAAAGAGATTTATGTTACCATTAAAGGAATACTCGAAGTAAATAACATAGTTTTTATCTTTCTCTAGTGCGTCCTGTCGACTCTTCCTTTTTATTATTATTAGTTTAAGATCAAGCTATAATTCCTTGATGTCATATACAATTAAAATAGTCAAAAAACTCAATTAAATAAATATCTCATCTCATAAATATAATAATGGGAATCAAAATGAGTGTCTTTATTTATTTCCTAATAAGGTTAATCAAAAATACAATTTCGAAAGACGAGGAAGAAATACCCTTCACAACTTCGTATGATGTGATTTCATTCGGTATCCCGGTAAACAATAAAGATATTTCAGTGTACACTACTTCCAGTGATTCCGAACATAATATTCTCTTTATCCGCTATTTGAAGTCACAGAAACAAGATTATACCAAAACAACAAAAATATCAAAATTTAATTATGTTGAATATTTCAAAATCCTAACCACGGATACCATTTTCCTCTGTAGTCAAACATCTCTTTATTCAATAACTTATCAAGAAGGAAGTATTGATCAAATTACTGAAATTCTTAATCAATATGTTTATGACACCTCAGATGGTATTATCTGCTTTCGGTCTTATGCAAAAGAAAACAATGAAGTAAACCCTTATATATTTATCACTTATTTGAATACGAATTTAATATATAGTTATAATGTAAAAGATAACATATTCAAGATAATCTCTGATACAACACGCGTGAATAAAATCATTTCTTTAGCAATACAACGAGATAACCCGAAAGAGCTTGAAACAAATATTAACGACATTGACCAAGTGACCATCTTCTCGAGCACAAATGATAATAATTTTATGCTCTCTAATTATAAATACAAAAACATAACCAAAACAATTGAACTTTTCTCCGATACTCTTTACTATTCTTCCCAGTTTTATTTACACGAAGAAACAATCATCTCGCATATCCCAGGGACTTCTCTTGTTATTATCTTCTCATATACTCCAGGAACTTCCAACCAAAAATATTACATCATAAACACGACATCAAATAAAGTACATCAACAAATAGACCGTTTCTATTTCAATGATCCATTAGAAACCTTAATATTCGCAGAATTTGTTTATAAAGACTCATCAACATCTCTACTATTTTTCCATATCATGAATGAAAAAACTAGGCTGTTAACAATAGGGGTGTATGATATTTTTAATAGTATTATAATTCAACAACAAAATATACCGAACACTAGTGTACCAATTGGGTTTGGTGCGTTGAATCGGAATAGTAATATCGACTATTACTTGTTTGTGTATAGTCAAGATAAGAATTTAATGTATAACACTTGCCTCTTTTTCCGCCATAATAAGAAATGTTTACTCTCATGTGAACAGAATGAAAAAGATAAACACGGTGTGGTTGATTACGCAACGACAAATACCTGCAGTGAAATCTGCCCGAAAACAACATCGAAGTTCTATTGAAAAAATAAGGATATCAGTACAACACTTTGTTTAATAACATGCCCGAGGGGGTTTAATAATGTTGATACAATATGCGAAAAATGTCCGAATGATAAACCATATTTCATAGATAACAAATGCATGGAATCTTGTCCTTATAAATACCATGCTGATTCTCTTAAACAATGCCTCACTTGTAAACAAATTGGAAAACTATATTTAAAGAGTAGCGATTCTTGTGTCGATCGGTGCCCGTGATATATGATATATTCAGATGATCTGTCAGAATGCTTAACATGTGAAGAGAAGAACAGTCTGACTCCTTATTATTATAAAATGGGAGAGTGCACTAATAAATGTGATTACGATATCAAGGATAATATCTGCTTTTCATGCCCATCCGATAAGATTGAAAACTACACTTTTAAATCAGGAGTCTATGAATGATCCTGTGTAGACAGATGCGAGTCCAATCCCGTTATTTATGGGAAGTACAACCAACGTTGCATTATATGCAGTGCTTTCGATAAAGTTTATTATCCTTCTTCTTTGTCATGTGAAGATAAATGCGATTTGGTATATGACAACCAGACTGAAGAATGTAATTACTGTATTCATCCTTTAATTTATGATTCATTGCTCCTTAGATGCGTTGGAAACTGCGGCGTGGGAGGCGAGATTGTCAATGGTAAATGTGTATATTGTAAAGGCATGTTGATTTATAACAATCAGTGTGTCCAATCATGTCCACAATACCATATATTGGAAGGTAATAAATGTGTTAAGTGCAAAGAGGGGTGATACTACAGTACTGATACTAACAAATGTGTCGAAAGATGTCCATATGGTAGCATTTACTCTACAGTTCCCTATGACAATGAAATAAAAATATGTGGGAAATGCAAATGATATTATAACGCAATTACTAAAACATGTAATAATTCATGTCCTGATGGTTATATCAGTAGTGAATGAGATAATGGTGTCAAAACCTGCAAACTAAACTGTTTTGAAACTTGTGGTCTGTGCTCTATTGTCGGGGATGATACCAATCATAAATGTCTAATATGCAAAGCGGGATACTATAGTTGAAGTACAAATACATATCAATGCTATAAGAAAGAAGAGAAGATCGAATGATTTTATTTCGATAATAACACAGGACAATTTGAGCAGTGTCATAAGAATTGTAAATATTGCACGGAAAAAGGTGATGATGATAATAACAAATGTTCAGAATGCGCACACTCGTATTACTTTGATTTCTTGAATAATCAAGCAAACGACAAGATGAATTGTATTGAAAAGAAAGTAATAGACGATAATTTATATATCGCAGTGAACCCACTTTATAACTGAGGTGTAGAGGAAGATTTAAACAATGAACTCGAATCTTTCGGGAAACTCTCTTCGAAAGAGCAAGTTAATGCGATTAAAGTTAAAATAAACGAACTACAGACCGAAAGCCCGGCAAAGACCAAATCCAACAACGAACGAAAATTAATTAATTGACTTCAAATAACTAAAATGGTTACTATTCACACCACGTCTTCGAATCAACCGAGTAGCGATGTTTTAACACAATGAATTGAATCAATCAATGAGATGTGAGTTTGCGACGAGTTAACGCAATCCCCAAATTCCAAAGAAACTATCTTAATCAGCGAGTTAGCATGATATTACACAAGTGAAAGTATCAACAATAAAATAACTTGAAATAGTAAATACAAAGAAATCATCAATAGCATCATTGACTGTTTTATCGGAAACTCCAATACTATGTATGATACTCTCCTCGCGACTCAAGGACTCGATTCGATAGACAAAGATCTTATTACTTTAGGAAAGGAAGATTCTGTAAATATATTAAGTAGTACACTGAATAACTTAATCGAAAAAAGACTGGATGAAAACAAAGATGTCTATAAAATAAGTTCAAGCGCCAAGGAAAACAAGGAGTGAATGATTAAGCATTCATTAATAATCAACGATGATTCTCTTAAATTAAAAGAAATTTCCGAAAATCTCTCTTATTCGTGATGATCCTCAAACGAGGGTTTGAATTATCTCAATCTCGATGGTTATCAAATACAAAACATAAAGCATATAACCAATCCTATCAACTTATCATTGTGGGGGAATAAATTATATATTAAATCATATGCTTCGGCAAACTTAACAATGGGAGATATCAAGGAAGAAATCACAAATATGAAAGAGAAAAACAGTGAAGTAACGATACTTTTCCCTGAAACAATAATTAATAAATCAAATGAACTCGCGATATCTTTAATTAATTACAACTCGTATCCTTTATACAACCCAGTCGTTCCTTTTATTTCCTCAAATACTTTTTCTCTGAAATTCTTCGTTAACGAGACATATAATCCGTATAATGATTTTAAAAATAATGGTAACATTACCCTAAGCTTCCGAAAACAAAGTCCTGCGTTTAATGAATGTATATTTTATGATGAAGAATCCAACAATTGGAATACCACGGATTGTTACACTCAGTATAATGATGATGAATACATAGTATGCTCTTGTACACATTGAACTGATTTTTCATTTTCATCGTACCCAATCAACTTAGTCTATGCTATCTTTAAACCGGAAAATAATATCAAATTCATAGATTCTTTTGATCCTTTTAAATATTGAACTTTGTCAAACGCCGTTGTTCTGTATATCTACTCAGGGTGATTGTTTGTGTTCTTGTTATGTTTATTCTTTACACTTCACTACGATAATGGACATGAAAAAGAGTTTTTCATTATTGAGGATAATGGTGAAGATATAGGGTACTGCACTTGTAGTAACAATGCTATTGAGAATAAAATTAAGCAAATGAAAAAGGAATCTGATAATGAAATCCGGATCAGGAAAAAACTACAAATTCAACAATATTTTGTTAAGAATGTAAAAGGGGGAGAACGAAGTGGAAGGAAATTAAAAGCTTGAGGAATTGATTTAAAAGTAAAGAAAGGAAGTCATAGTAAAAGCTCGTTTAAATGTACCTTTGATAAGAAGGTTAAACCGGCAGAGGAGAGAACAGTTGATGAAGACACAAATAATAAGAATACACATTCAAAGAATATAAATAATCAAAATGTGAATAGTATTACTGGACATAATAGTAGTAGTAAAAGTCCTGAAATTATGATAGAAATGCCTTTGATTCCAGTGCAATCTGATAACTGTAACATGTCATCAAATGAAACTATTTCTTCGAATTATCATAACGATAATAATGATTCACAAGACGAAACCAATGATCAGATAAATCAAAACACAAACAAATCAAATTGTATTCATAATAAAAAACAGAAGGAACCTTTAAAAGAAAAAATGCTGAATAATGAAGCACCAAACCAATCATCAAATACGAAGAACAATATTTCAAAACCAAATCTGACATCACAAACAACTATGCCCATAGGTTGTTTTCCAACTAACAGCAATGATAACAAGGACATGAAATTCCAGGAGTTGACAGGAGATAATGAAGGGAATGGCAAACCTCAAATGAATAGCAAAAAAAAACGAAAGAGACAAAAACTTGAGGAAATAAGGACATTAAAAAAGCAGTCGATCCCTCATGAATGGTTTTATCGCATTAAATATCTCTGAAAACTGTTCTTCATCACTGATTATCGCTGATTAGTGATATTCCTTCCATACCGAGGAAAATCTTTACCAATGGCGAAAACTAACATTCTTGTTCTAATAATAACCCGTTTAGCGACAACATGATCCCTCTGTGCTCTACTCACAGAATGCAATTCTAAAAGTGATAAGGTAATTTATTTCAAAAGAAATATTGTGGTTGGTATATCAAGTGTATGAATAATGGAAATACCTTTTACAATAATGGAATATTTTTTATTTAAGTACAAATGAACCAAAAACGAGAAAAATAGCTTAAGTGTTCTACGGATAAAAAGAATGATCATTCAAGTAGTAATTTACATTATCCTTGCTTTGATCTTTGTTTACGGCGCTTTGAACACGACATGGATCTCGATCACCAGAGAGTGAGATGATCAAAAGTGCGCATTTATCACTGAATTTATTATTGGTACAGTCTTCGATATTATTGTTTATCAAATACTCATTTTATTGTCAAAGAGTTTAGTGTATTATTTTTTGATTAGAGACAATAATGCGTCAAACTGTAAAAAGTATCTGATCGGGGTACTCATTGCATTTCCTTGGGCTTTTGCATTAAATAGTTAAGTTGAAAGTAGAGCTGATAAAGCTTATAAGAAATATCATTTGTTGGTTTAAGGAGATTATTAAATTAAAGTTTTTTTATTAATTAATATTAAGTAAAGACTTGGTATAGGTCACAGGGTATACATACTGTTATAAAGCTTTTCATAATAAAATATGAATTATATATAAGTAATCCAGAGCTTTTAGAAATAGATTAGACGTTATTATTATATTAGTGAGTAAATTCTTTAGTTATAATTGTAAATAAGTAGGATGAAAGAGGGAATAATTCTGAAATTTTAGAGTGATAACTATTATAAATAATGAATTTGAGATAAATAAGAAATAATAATAAATATTTGATTTCAGTTGGTACTGTTGATAAAGGTATTATTATTACTGTTGATTAAGCAAGTAACGTTGAATTAGGAATATATTATTGGATAGGCTTTTTTCATAAATCATTTAAAGATTTCACTTAAAAAATAAAAAAACGAAGTTATCCATAAATAAATATAACAAGACATTGGTTAGATATTTGTATAATTACAGAAATAATTTCATTCATTTGAATTTACATTGTTAGGCATTTTCTCTCACTTTCATTTATTTAATTGTTTATTCGAAGTTTTATTTCTAGATTTATCATCGTTTGGATGAGATTAAAGAAAGATACAAATTCTAAAAAAAATTCAATAATATATCAATTATCTTTCGTTTAAACTTATAATCTTTCCTAATATTCGCTACAATTATGCAATTATTCCGCTTCTTTATCGTTACCTCTCTCATTTTTAATCTTGTCGAAAAATGGATGATTAATCGCTTCTCTTATAGTAATCCTCTTATCGGGGTCCATTTGTAAAAATTTATCCATTAAATCTAAGCCGTCTTTATCGAAGTCAGGGAACATCTCTTTTAAATTCCTTGGTTTCCAGTGGGGAAAAGTCAATTTGTATTCTGGTAATTTCGTCACACCAGGCCAGGTTTCCTCTACTGGAGTACCCATAATTTGGAATATTTTAAACAATTGACCAATTTCGCAATCCCCCAAAAACAAAGGTTTTCCTGTGATCATTTCCGCGATTATACACCCTATAGACCAGGAATCCACTTTCGTTGTATAATTTTCAATACCTAATCATACCTCAGGTGGCCTATACCATAATGTAATTATTTCATGCGTCATTCTCCCCATTGGGAGTGAGAACATCCTACTCAAACCGAAATCGCAGAGCTTTAATTTGAAATCGTTTGTGATCAGTAAGTTTTGAGGCTTCAGGTCACGATGAATTATTCGGTTGATATTACAATAGTATAATCCGTTAAGTAGTTGCAAAGTTAGAGATTGAATGAGTTTGACGTCCTTAATCCCCTTTTCCTTGTCCACGTAAATCTTGAGGTCCATATCGGCGTATTCGAAGATAAGTACGATTTTGTCGACGTCTTGGATTATCTCGTATAGTTCAACTACGTTTTCATGGTGCAAGTGTTTAAGTATACACATTTCACGAAGGGCTGTTATTGGAATACCCTCATCTTTGTTTTCAATACGAAGTTTCTTCATAGCCACTCGACGGTTATTTTTCGTGTCAATTGCTTCGTATACTTCACCGTAGGTACCTTCACCTATTTTTCGGATTTTGCGAAATTCGTTCAGACGTTTCTCGACATCTTTCATCATTTTTTCTTTTTCGGGTTTAATAAATTAATAACAAATGGTTTAGAAGAATTAGTCGAGGAGTATTATTCAGGGTAATAATTAGTTAATACTTATAATACAAAACCAAATGTATTTAATAGAAAAGGTTTTGAATGTATCCCATGGAAAAGCCTTACCAAATGTTTTTAATTCGTTTTTGAGGTATTACTTTAATGCTTTATTTAAATAAACGAAAAGATAAATATTATTTCAGTTATTATTAAATATCTTCTTCTATCAATTATAAGTTTACTCTAAATCATAATAAAATATAATCATACTTTTAAGACATATACCTATTTGTTCAAGACGTAATTATTATTTTTTAACATCGAAATGAGTTCAAACATTAATTCCAACACAAAAAATTACAAACTATCGTCATTTTCAAACATTTTCAGTCAATCCCTCAGCAATCTCCTCAGCCCGAACAACACCATTCGTAAAGAAGCCGAAAATTACTTGAACCAGAAAAAAAACGAGGATTGAGAATTTCTCATGTTACAACTAATTAATATATTTGAAGGAGAAGATAATTCTACCACTTCTAATATCCAAGTGCGGTCTTTATGCAGCGTTCTCATCAAAAACATAATATTGGATAAGGATACCTGGTTTAGCCTCTCCTATATCCTGCAAAACAAAATCCGATCGAACTTGTATCTCATCGCTAAGAATGACCAAAATGAACAAATTCATAAATTGTGCTGCAATGTCCTTGCATCCATTACCATAAAAGAATTCTCGAAAAGCAACGATAACATGATCAACTATTTTCTAATGCTTTTAAAAACGAAAGCTCTTGACCAGAAGGACGAATATACCTATCTATATATCCTGAGCTTGTTTTTCGACGGGTTTAAAGAATTTAATTCAATCAATTATGATATCGTTTTTGATTCACTGGAAATTGTACTTAATATTATCAATATAAACACTGCACTATTGGACAATAGCAATATAAATATAAATAAATTGCTAAACGCGATTAATATTTATGCCGGTATCTTACCCTTTTGCTTTAAGTTCATTAATGATAATTCCCAGAATATTCTCTTTCCAATTATTGAGCTACTGACTAAAATTGTTGATGTTTTTGTTTATGCTGAGCGTAATGAACTCCATCCGATCCTTGAGAAAACTATCCAAATAATATACGATATCATTAGCAGTTACTATAGCAATTTTATTTCAATTCACAATCGGGTTCTAGAAAATGCGTTAAAAATGATCCAGATGAATACGATCAGTAAAAACTTTAAACACTTAATAATCGATGTAATGTGTTTGATATGCGATAAAGAGTTAAAAAATAAAACACTTGTACACAAGAGTCTCCTTACTCAATGGGAGTGAATAATAAAAATTAACCTTCAGTTGCTGATGAATTCAATAACGGATTTCAAGATAAAAACAAATGAAATGTCCATCACGAAAAGCATTGTTTATTTATTAACATCGCTTATTAAATTAGACGTTGACGGGTCAATATGAGAGTACTTGCTCATATATATTTCTTGCAATATCTTATCTGTGAAGAACCTTTTGAAATACCTTTCGATTTGAATCTTATCAGCCTGTCTCGAAACGGCCCATAAAGAAAAAATAATTTCAATTCTTTCACCGGAAATTAAAGATCTTATCAACGTATGAGAATGCAGGAATCAGGCAATTGAATATACCATGTCTTGGGTCCTTACTAAATGTACTGAAATGTTTCCAAGTATCTTCTCAATGGAGATTTTTGATGTTTGAATACCGGATTTCGTTAATATCATAAGGAATAATAATCAGAATTACTCTATGGAGTCACGTATAAATATCGCAGTTGCCTTAGGAAATTGAATTAAATACTACGGAGATGAATATACCACGAAATCAAGTAACATTTTTAAGGTGTACTATAAATTATTTCTGAATGTTTTCTTGGATGATTGCCTATGACAAGAGAATTGCCAAAGTAATTTATCGTTTTATTTAATAAGAATACTTACAAATGTTGTCCAGTATTCCTCAATAGATTTTCAAGATAGTCTCGAGATATTTTTAAATAGGGTTCTTTCGGCGTTTCAAACTCTGATAGATGATAATACTAATATCACCTACGATTGAGAGGAAAACATATGTTGAATAATCAGCCAGATTTACAATAAAATCATACGTACAGTTGATATTTTCTTATGCAAAAAAGTTTACTTCCTTATTATCAAAAGCTTCAAAAAACGAGGTGTTCCTTATGAAAGCGGCATGTTATGTTTATTCAATATAATTATTCTAATACATAACCCAGGAACAAGCTCCTTAACTAATTCAGAAAATGAAACAATAGTTACCAATATCGAAGACTTTTTCTTTTTTTTCGGTTTATGTTTCCAAAATGAGAATGTGTCTCCGCTCTTGATGCAAAGCGCTTTAACGATAATCTCTAATTTATGTTGGGTTAAATCACAATACATTGTCAAGTACAGTAAAGAAATAGTCACAATGATAATATCTTTACTGACTAATAATAACATTTATTATATTGTCAAATGAAAAGGGATTAACTGCCTTGGGGATTTATGCCTGAACATTCCAAGTATTTGAGAGGATTATTCAGAAATAATATTACCGACATTGTTAAGCGTTTTTGACATCGTTTTCAAAGAATATGATGAAACGGAGCATAAGCAGTTGATCATATATTTAACTGAAACATTGTCGATGATTTTACTCAGCTTACAAGAGAAGAATAAGGAAAATTTGATTTTTTGTTACGTTAAGAGGATCATTGAAAACATTACATTGTATAGTAATACATGCAAAGAAGATCGAGAGATTAGTAATGGTTTTATATTATGATATGGAGATATTTTTTATTTGTGAAATGAAAGAATAAGGGAGTTTCTCACGAAAGAACACGCGATTCAAATAGCAATGAAGTTTAAAAATACTGGAGATTTGAAGCAGTATAAATGGATGGATAATTGCATAAAAAAGATATTTTTATAGAATCTAATAATATTACATTTATATTCAATGTCATTTAATAATAAATTATATAATGGAAACAATACTAAATAAAAAATATATTTTTCTATGTTTTTATAGAGTTCTTGAGGAAGTTGGGGTTTAAAGTGTGATATTTTTTAAATATTTTATTTTTATGCATTATAATAAAAAGAAATAATGAATGCCGTCAAATAAGACAACGGATATCATAGACATAATTAAAGCCCAGAGAAAGGGGATGAAATTGGATAAATAAGTGAACATATTTTAAATAGGAATCTCTCTGGTTAAGAAGAAAAAAAGCAAAGAATATCGGAAGTGGGAATATCGGTCAAACAAAAATCGACAAAGGTCATCAGAGAATCTTCAAATCAGCTGAAGGAGTTCCGTCCTAAACTGCATTGCTTTTATCTACGGAAGGGAAAGTAATATAAAACTGGTATACCAAGAATTATATTAGAACAGGTTTCACCTGAAAATTACAAATATATTATTACTAACAGAACAACCGAACACAGTTGCTAGGGAAAACTTGAAATGAGCTAAATTGAAGAAGGAGAAATAAATATTCAAGTGCATTGGAGACAAAAAACTTGTGATTTATGATGCTGGATGTATTATCCAAAAGACCGTTCACTCATTCACACCTTCCGATAAGTAATGAGAACAACATGGTAAAAGAAGTCTTTTCATTAAGCAATACCATTTGCACAAAAGTCTTCCTTGAATGTGTGGAGATTGCACTTAAGTATTCACAAAAGATATACAACATTGCAGAGATTATCACTACGAGCTTATTCCAAGGGATCAAACGTAAAAGCAACTCCTTTTAAACATTGCTTTTGATGAAACGAGAAGGATAATTTCGAAAAGTTTTGGTTTGAGAACCAGAAGCTGCCCAAATATAATATATTTTATTGTTTTTTGCATTTTCAATTGATTACAATGGAAGATTAAGGTAATTGATTGTATTAATATGAGTGAAATGGTTAATTATTAATATGTCCCGTCTTTGCCTTTATTCCTTTTTCATACTCTATATCATCTAAATGTCCAAATGAGGGATATATTATTATAGTTCACTATAGAGTTTTTTTAGTAAATCTTAAGCTTTTTGCTATAAGAAATCTTTCTCTCAAGATTCAATGGATTTTCGTTTTTTGTCAGGTTTAATCTGCCTTATAAAAGGCTTTTGTTTTAAAAAGAGTCGAATTAATCAATTAGTTATTGTTATACTATATTATAATATTATTAATTATAGGAATATCTTTCAAGCTGTTTCTCAGTGGGAAATGGGGATTGGGGATTGGGGATT
>JAWNBB010015952.1:0-12035 GCA_036325645.1 Balantidium ctenopharyngodoni
GGGGATTGGGGATTGGGGATTGGGCCCAATCCCCAATCCCCAATCCCCAATCCCCAATCCCCAATCCCCAATCCCCCATCCCCCATCCCCAATCCCCAATCCCCACGTAAATATGAATTAAATCACTCTATGAATAATAATAACAAAATAAAATACTTAACTCATTAACACTCCGTGCTGTTTTCTCATACCACAAAAGCAAAAATAAATTGTCATTGTTGGTTGAATTATTTGTAATTCTTACGTCATTATTAAAAAGAAATACGCAAATATTTCTAAATAAAACATAATTCAATATTAGAATTATTTTCCTTGATTAAATAATTCTAAAATACGGTTAAAGTTAATTATCATCGTCTTAAAAATTTAATCCATAATACAATAAGAAACGTTTTGTATTACTAATTCATTACTTTACATTCTTCCACGTATTTTTTTTATAACTATAATTACAAATCTTTCAATATTCATTTGATCATTTTGTTACTTTTGAATTAATTCCAGTGCTTTTCGTGGCACTATCATTTATTCACATTGATTTCTTACTTCAATTATCATTTAAACTATTGCTTAAAGAGCCTTTATTATGAGTACTTTTCACATTAATTTTTTCGAATTTTTTTTGAATTTTATTATTAAGAGTTTGATTCGCGCGCCTTCATTTATTCTCAAACTTTTCATCGTTGTGATTCTTCCTTATCTTAAATTCAATCGCTTCATCTCCCTTAAATCAGTCACTTTTCATATTGACATCATATATCTGGATTCCGTTATTACTGAACACTTCACGAATTTCCTTCTCGTGCTCTGGTTTTATGTCTTTTATAGTGTATTTACTTTCATTAACGTGTAAACTTTGCTTATTTTTTTTATTATATTTACCCAATTCAAAGGAGTTTTCGTAGAATTTACTACCTTGTTCACTACTGTAATTCTCATATAGATATTTATTATGCGCAAAACTGTTTGATTTAGAGTGATTTGGGTTCTTTGAAAAATAATTCTTTAACTTGGTCTTTGATTTTTGGCAGTCATCGATATTTCGGAGCTCTTTCCTTGCTGAAAAGGTGGAGACGTATTTGTTTGTTGGCTTATTTCATTTATTAGTTACATTACAATGAGAAGAGTTGAATACATTTGGGTTTGTTAAATATTTCCTATTATATGCGGATAAGCTTTGATCATGGAATTGTTCATCCAAGGATGTCGAGACTGGCTTTGTTATTGTAGTATGTTTTCACCGGTTATTTACTTTAATCTTTTTAAAATCTTTTTTAATATTTTGACCGGAATTTCTCTCTGATAAGGTTTGAGATAAAGCACGAGAATTTCATTGTTCTTTACTTTGAGAGTTAAAGATATTTGATTGAAGCATTCGAACTTTATATTGCCTTGCACTAGAACTATGATTAAAAATATCATTATCACTTCATGGGCTTGTTTTCCGTTTATGCCCCGGCTCTCATATGTTTAAATTAAAGCGGCCAACCGTTCTCAACATTGGTGTTACTTTTATTTCTTTGGGTAGTTTTTCATCTTGTTCAAACTTTGCTGCAGTAGATAATTCCCGTTTTAAATACCCTTTACACTTACAGTTCCCACCTTGATAGTTATCGTTATCTTTAGATCCTTCTGTATTATTAATTAGACATTTTCCATAAATCATATTGAATTTCCTAGTATGTGCAGACTCAACTTTTCAATATTTCATTGGATCGTAATTACTTACAAAACTCTCTTTCTTTTCGGGCATATGATTACTCCCATCTCCCAAATAAATATTCGATTTATTTTTTCAATTCCCATTTTTTTTTAATGATATTGTGAATGCATTAAAACTCTGATTATTTGGCTTTTGATTCAGAATATCAGTCGATACTTTATGGGTTCATTTCTTCCCTTTATTTAACTGTTTCGTACTTGGTAGTTTATTTCATTTCGAAAAGTTATCTAAATATTTCATAGGTGATATCTTTTTTCCTATTCTCTCTGAACGCTGATTTGAAAACGTTTCACGATTCGCTTCTGTACTGCTTACTCTTTCCCTGCTAGTCTTAGGTTTCTCATAAGTAGGGATATTATTCACATTGAAGATATCACTAGCTCAAAATTTGCTGTAGTGAGTTTTACCAGACATTTTGTTAATAAAATATTATTATTACACAAGGTGGATAATTGGGGTAAAAGAAGGATCCTAAATAAACTTTAATGTAATGTGTTTGCTAACTCCTAATAAAAGCAAAAATAATATTATTTAAATACAATTATATTTTTATAATTGTTATGGGATGTTCAATAAACAATACTAAAATAATTGAACTCCAAAAAAAAAGAATCACAACAAAAGCATCAATTAATCACCTTTGGAGAGAATATATGATAAGAGGAAGAAGCGACACTGAACTGCAAAAGCAAATGAAAGATAAAACAATATTTTTACCTGATTATAATGAATCGACTAACTCGAAAAAAATAATTCGATTTAACTATGTTATTAAAGGTGAAAAACCTGGAGAAGGGTATCCTTGATACATCATACTTCACAACGGAGAAGTAGGAAACCATGAGATGAATGACAATGAATACACCCTTGCTCAAACAATGTTTAATACTTCAATTGATAAAGGTGTTATTCTTATCGTTAGGGGAATGACGGAGTTATCTAATATGCATTATTCTCATGAGACTTTTTATATATATGATTATTGAATAAAAAGCTCAATTTTATATTGAGATGTTAATAGCAATCGGGTTTACTTAATTGGTGTCGGACTTGGAGGAGATGCAGTGTATCAAATCGCAGCAAAATTAAGTGACCGTTTCGCGGCTGTAGCTGTAATATCTGGGCATTCCTATGGTATTAATTGACGCAATTTACTTAATATTCCAATACAAATTCAAGTCGGTGAAAATGATTTTTATTTCGAAAGGAATGTAGATGCTGTTAAAGTTTATAATAAATTAAAGCAATTTTATACTCAAACAAGAAACAAAGATAAGTTTGAAGATAACGTGGAATGATTTATGCATCCAAATGAATCAAATAATATTTGCGAAAATGTTGCGAATTCAGCAAACCAAGAAATAATTGATAATCCGAATAAATGGTGAACCGGCATCAAACACGATTATGTACGTAAAAACACAAACGTGATAACTTTTGTCAGTAAATTCATTAGAAATCCTTGACCTTCAAGCTTAATGTGGGATTGAACAAAGGAGTTTGTTCTTAATATCAACGATAATGAGATAAACAATAGAAAAAACGCTATGTTGAAGGTATGTAACAGTAATAAACGGAGTTGATTATATTCGAAAAATATACAGAAGGAGCAATTTAAAGAGACCTGATGTAGCAATGAATTAACATCGTATTCTTTTTTTAATTCTAATAACAACAACATAGTTAATAATATAAGTATACACTCAAAAACAAATAAATCAAGCATTAATCCATCTGTAATCCATTCACAACATTTTTACTGGTGAGAAATCGGAAATAAAACAACCGATCAAATAGGCGCTTTGGAGATACACGCGAGATATAAAAAGCAGAAGAACATGATTAAAATATATAAACCTTTAAAATATGTTCGTATTCTTCTTTGCGAAGAAATGATAGATTTTTCCAAGGAGGTAAAAATAAAATACAAAGAGAAGGTTCAAACAATGATAGTCGTGCAAAATGCAAGAACGGAGAAACGTACTTGATTTGAAAGAGGAGACACAAGTTATTTATTCACAGCGGCTATTGAATTTAAAAGCAAAGACTACGAGAACTTTACTCTGAAGCAATATGACGAATTGTAATCTAATTATGTGGTTTTCAAAGAATAAAAATTCATTATTGTGCATATCTATATCTATATATATATATATTTATGTCATTTTTAGAGATTTATATGAATAACCATATGAGACATAAGTACGCTATCACATTAATATTAGCATAATTTCCAGAGCAATCAACTGTTACTCTATCGTAATCGAAAATACTTTTTTGTGTCGCGATATATGACTTAATCACATTGATGTCCTTGATAACTTCCTCACAATATCTACCAATCATACCACTTCTTTTTTTTTCAACATAACAACATGAGGCTGTAACATCGGTTCTACCTCAATTAATTTCATAGCACTCTTCTTTATATCTAGGATAGACAAAGTCACAGGGATACGATACCGCAAAATCCTGAAGCAATGACAAAAGAATAAAAACTAAAAGGCAAAGGTAATTCATTTATTATTTATTATAAATATATGCTAAATAAATAATACTTAAAAAATGAAAATATACAAGTCTAAATCAATGATATACAATAGAGGAATTAATGGCGTTGAATTCTACGAGTGAAAGCGTTGTGGGAGTGGGAAGGAAATGTTTTTGGACAAAAGAAACTATATTAACTTGATTGTTAATATTGACCAATCAAAAAGAAAAGAAAATTGAAAAAGTAAAAATAACGGAAATTGATGAAAGGTAAATAAATGCACAAGAGATGTTTACCGAGAGATTATGGCGAATATATGAGATGATGTTGATATTTATACTAGGAATGCTCAGAATATGCATATTAATTCAAGGAAAAATGATATGGAAAAAAAAGGGAGGTATAGCAATCATTCTTGAAAACGAAGTTTTCAACAGTTAAGACTGTGTCGAGATATTGAATGGAATATTGATCAAGAGAATAAAGAGTATTGATATAATGATTTTAATAATAGTGGAAATTGCAATTGTGAAAATATTAAAAAATCGAGTTTGTCTAACGAGAATTGTCGTTGAGAGAATCATCAGAGTATTAGAGAAAGTGGAGAAAGTGGGTTTAAGATGAATAATTTTCATGATCAGGGGAATTTACGATATGAAAAAAGTATACGTATTATTGAAGAGATCGACGAGAATGATGAGGAAGGAATCAAGAAACAACTCGACATGACGAAAAGTAAACAGCAAAGACTTATGGACAACACATGTAATTTTGAGGATAATAAAGAAGGAAACAAAGGGAGTAATATTGGAGAAAAAATGAAATTGACTAAGAATAATAACAAAAATGCTTATATAAATAATTTCCAATATAGTATAGAGGAATTTGAAAAAAAAATTGAGATCGAGAATAAGAAAGGAAAAGAGTTGAAGAAAGGTAAATATGACACAGAACATAATTATGTGAATGAAATACAAAGCAACAATGAAATAAATAAAGTTAGAAATAATGAAATACCGAAAGAAAAAAATGGCAAAAATGAGGATGAAAATGAGAAAAATCTAAAGAAAGAAATTGAGAATTATAATAATAAAAATGATAATATTTATAATAATGATATTGAATATATTTCAAAGGAATCCAACGTAATTGAATATCACACTCATTCGAATCCTGAATTACCTCATAATAATCGTTTCAAATCGGGCAAAAAGAAATTAAATACTAAAAGCCAAACTCAAGACAATTATGAAACAATCTCCCATTACACATTACTCACAAATAATTCAAAACCTACAAATAATACTATAAATACAATCAATTCGAACATCCTTCAATACAATCTATTAAAAAACAAGAATGATAAAAATTCCCATTTCAAAATAAAAAGCCGAAGTTGCGATGAAATCCAATCCCCGCATTTAGAAAGATGAGGTTGTATTAATCACAATGACAACATGAACACAAAAATCAATCTCCTCAAAAAACAAATAACCACTCTAAACAACGGTGCAAATAAACCTCTTTTTAATCCAAAGATTAATATACAATTTAATGAGTATACATATCGCGATTCAAACCGTATTGATAATGATAACGATAGCAACAATCCACACTTAAACATAAAAGAAATAGTGAAAGAAACTCTAACTAAATCTTTTGCTTTCAAACGAAAACACCAAGAACAAATCGTATCAGATCCTAATAATATTTTATTTCTTTATAATAACAATAAATCTATTAAACCAGAATACCTTTCAAAGTATTGAAAATATAACCCATTACCAATCGAATTCAATGATTCCTCAATAAATAATTCGAAACAAATAAATAAAACATTAAAACGGAGTAATTCTACAATAACAGAGGAGTATATGGAAAAAATGAAAAAAAGTGGAACTCTAACCCAAGACCACGAAAACATAATTAAGAATCGACTTTCAGTAAAGAAAATAATTTCCCATTTCTACATCAATAAAGTCAAAAAGGACTGAACATGTTATGTAATGAAGAAATAAATGATCATTTATAAATTTACTTTTTTTTATATTAAATACAATTAATTCACATAAAATATTATTAAATAATTACATATATATAAATATTCATCTGTTATATTATATAATTTAATTAAATAAGAAACTTAATAGAAATAAGATGAAATCCCACCGATCATCCAAATCCTCAGGTTGACCTGTAAATAAAAAACAGTATAAACAACAATCAAAGTCCACTTCCGATCGTTCTTGAAATTTTATTTCGAAAATCGCATGAATCACACCTCATGCTTCAAAGAGAAAATCTTTAAAGCAAATCGAGAAAAAAGTTTTTGCGAGATTCACTTCACGGTATAGTAATGACAAAGATTATTACAATGTTAAAATAATAAATGAGATAATATGCAACGAAAATGCTCATATTGTTGCCTCGTTTAAAGATTACTTAATAAATGGTGACTATTCTGAATTTCTTCAAAAATATTATCCTGTAAAGGAAAGCAGGGAGAACCTTCCTAAAATATTTGAATACTATGAAAGTTGTAGTGTAATATTTCCAAATTACGTTATACTCCATGAGTCAAAGTATATTTATAAGAATATTCAGCGGAAGCAACGTGTTATCGATATACAACAGGAGTGAGAAAATAATATGGAGAAGATGAAAACTGGAGTTCCATGTAAACAGAAAAAAGATATTATGTTCAGTGAGGAAGCGATAGACTCTATTTGAAATTGAACGAATACTAGTGTTGTTCGAGGGATAATGGGTTTAACGACTTTGTATAAAAAGGATGATATTCCTAATTTAAGTCTTGATAACAGTGGGAGTTGAGATAATGTGTGAAGTAAAATCGAAAATGCTGAAAAAAATATCAGAATGTTTCACAGCCCAATACGAGTTACCAGTAAAATAGTGAATTGTACATGAAAGAAAAACCAGTTTATTAATTACTTAAACGAAGGAGATAAAATAACGACAACTGTCCAAGTCAACGTTAATATGAATTTAAACAAAGAAAGTACTAATAAAGGAAGAAACTCGAAAACAGCGGTAAGTAGAAATGTAAACCAAGTTATCAAAGCAAACACTAATACAAAGAATACAAACAATTCAGGCTATAACAGCAGTAAGACGAATGTCTTAAGCGCAAAACAGAAAACCAGCGCAACGATCGAACAAGAGATTCACCATCATAATATAAATATTAATATAAACAGCACGAATTATAATATAAATCAAAACAAATTTTTATCTAATAACGTGGTTAAAAGGAGCTGAAATATAGACAATGCACATAGCAACAACATATGAAACAACAGTAGCAAAGTCAAGAAGTCCTTGATTAATTCCATACAGTCTTCTAATAAGGACATTGTGATGAAAGCGTTCAGAGAAATGAATAAACAAAAATGTAAAGTTGAACAAACTCAACAGCAAATTCATAATAAGAATCATGATATAACTAACCATAATAGCAATACAAACATAATAAATAATAGCAATACCAAAATCTCATCTTCTTCCTCATCGAATGGTATTTTCCCAGGTCAGCAACAGACATTGACTGGTAAAGCATTGAAAAACATACCGATATTAACAAGCGAAATTCAAAATTTAATCTCTTCCTACTCTTCGAATAAGCACAAATCAAATAGTTTAAGTAGTAAAGACGTTATTATATGATCAACTTTATCGAATAATAGACTTTACACTAAAAGTGATGAACCATGAACAGAGCGTGAGCCACAAAAATGATCGTTAAATCCAGAACTATTAAATATGTGAAGCAATAAAATATCAAAAATCAAATCAGCTAAAAGTAATGATATTATCAATAATAAGAAATCAACATCGTCTTGCCATCAAAAGGCTGTCCCCAGCGGATCATCACCCAAGTATAAAAGCGATGACAAGATAAAAGGCATAAAAGTATCTAATAAAAAACATGGAACTTATATCAACACGAACATTAATCAACGAAGTAATACAAATGAAAACCTGAATCATATTAAAAACAATAAGAGGCAGAAGGAGTTATCTCCTTATAACAACACCCTAAACAATAAGCAGATAGAATATTGTACACATTATAAATCGAAGACGAATATGAACATCGAAGTTAATGGTTCACATAAAAAGCAACCTAATATTGTCATTCCAATGAGAAAGGACACTAATATTAAAGGCATTCAAATCAAAGGGTTCGACGAACTCCTAAAAAGAAGCAATTCACGAAATTACTATTCTGATCGGATGAATACTAATCCTGGAAGCATTAAATCAAGTAGGACACATAGGCAAAATAATTCGAACATAAATTCAAAAAATTATTTTGACATGTTCAGAACCTCAACTACTAAGAATAAAGGGAATATATAATAATCATTCCAAAGGATTGTCGGTAATTGAGGTTGGTACTAAAAAGTATGCCATGTTTGGATTATAAATAAAATAATATAAAAGATTGAGAATATATAAACCGGAATTTTTAAGTTTTATAATTGCTTATTTTGATAAAATTTTTTTTTCAATTTTTTATTCTATTCTGAATCTCCCTTGCTTCACTGATCGCCTTTGTTGCTTTGTAACCTTCAGATATTTAAATAAGATTAAATAGATTTGTGTATGATATTATTAATGAAGAATGTTTAAATGATTTTGATATATGTTTTATATAATTATTATAACTTGAAGGTACAAAATTATTAAGTTTCTTATTTAAAAAAAATTATATATAAAAATGTCCGCTGGTTATGACACTTCTTGCACTACTTTATCTCAAGAAGGTAGAATTTACCAACTTGAATACTCAGAGAAAGCGATTGAAAATTCGCCAACAGTTGCAGGATTAATCCTGAATGACGGTGTTATCCTTGTTGCTGAGAAAATTCGCCAATCAAAAGCGATTGTATCAGGAAGCAATCCCGCTATATACAGTGTTACTCCTAATATAGGAATAGCAATATGCGGGCTACTCCCAGACGGTAGAAATATAGTTACCCGTGCAAAATTGGAAGCTTCAAATTATTGAAAAACATATGGTATCGCTATATCAGGACAAATACTAACTGAGAGACTCGCGATATACGTACACGCCCATACATGTCATTGGGGTGCTCGTCCTTTCGGATGCACTGTTTTAATCAGTTCTTCCGAAAATAGCAAGTATCATCTTTATATGCTTGAAACCACTGGAAACTTCTTTGAATATTATTCATGCGCTCATGGAAAGGGAAGACAATTAGTGAAGGCTGAAATTGAAAAAGATAATTTCGCTATAAGAAATAAAAGTGTATCTGACGGACTTTATGATTTAATGTGTATTATGCTTAAAAGTTATGAGGGTGAAAAGGATATTGAATATGATGTTTGCGCAATTACCAATGAAACACAAGGACGTGTCAATGTTGTGAATACTCAAAAAATTAAAGATATTATCAAAGAGCAGAAAGAAAAGATCGAAGCAAGTAAAATGAGTGTAGATAAATAATTATAACATATTCGAAAGATATTTAATTTACTCAGAATAAGGAATTAAGTATACAAAAAGCTATTTTCACTTTATTATACTTTACATTAAAGTTATTTTTTTATGGAGATTATATTTATTTTTGCTCATTAATAATGTCTAGTATAATAAATAAATAATAATATATATATATATATATATATTATTGAAAGTTATAGAAATGAACGCTACCTATCATTCCAATTACAATGGTGATACAACTCCCTCATTTCATTCAACATATTTCAATAAAGAGCTTGAAGCCAAAAACCGACAGCTATACGAATTAAAAAACCGTATTAATACATTATTAAACGAAAAACAAACCTTGCGGTCAGAAGTCGAGAATTTAAAGGCTGTTAATTATCAAGTAACTGTAAATTGTGAAAAAATGTCAAATGAAAGCCAATATCATAATGCTGAGAAAGAGTGAAATTATTTAGAAAAAATAAGAGACTTACAAAGAGAGAATCAGGAATTAAAAGAAAGATGAAATAAAAAAGAATGTATCGAACAAGATTTTTCAAGTACAATTGAATATCAAATGCAAAATGCGAGAAAAGAAATTGATAATTTAGCTGTGATGAACACGATTAAAGATAATATTTTATCTAAAATGCAAAGTTTTTATAACAAAATAAATAACGTTCTTGAGATAAATCCTAACATTTGCTGAGACTATCCCATTGTGGATAACTTAGATACATATTGAATGCAAATTAAGGAAATCGAAGATAATTTTTTAAAAAAACTGAAAAATGAACAGGTTAACTGAGGCTTTGACCACGAAGAGGGTGAAAATAAAAATAAAACAATACCAATTTATTTGCAAGAGCAACACAAGAACCAAAGGCCTCAAATATTAAATAAATCATATAATGGTTACTATCCATCAACAATGAAAAGAGACCCATCTAATAAACGTAATGGTCTTGTAAATAACCAGATACGAAAAAAGGAATTCATAAAGCGCACATCTGCCCTCAAGAAAAACAAAAATGCAAATTCAATAATTGCATATTCAACATGAACACGAACCCCGCCAAAAGACCTTTACGAGTACGTCTCACCAACAAGTGAAAAACAAAATTACCTTAACTCAGTAAATAACTCCATGTATCACTCGAGAATAAGCAGCAACTACTATTAATAAATTTTATGATTTTTATTTAAACACCTATTATAAGCTTTAATTAATAACTTTAATCAATTTTTAAAATGGGAAATATTTTCATTCAAGACTCATCTGATAATTGAAATCAAAACGATCAAGGGATTTCGAATGCAAATAACAATGGATTAACACAGAATGAAACTGACTACATTAATTCAATATTTCGAAACAATGGGTTCTCCCCTTGAGAAAGTCAAGAGCAGATTATAAAAGAGAGAACTAAAAAAGCCAAAGCATATGAAGCACCAATAATGATCAAGCGAATAGACTTTAAATTAGAAAAGGATTCTATAGAACGAGATACTTATTATATCACTTTCAAATACACGAGCTGAAATAACTTCGATATTAATATTTACTTTAATGCCAGTGAACGCTTCACAAGCACAGAAGATATTTTTATTCCAAGCGATAGACTGACAGATCAGAGTATAAAAATAAAAAATATTCCACTTGGGAATAATAGTATTTTTATAGAAAAAGAAGCGAAAATAGATCTAAAATATTTTAGCGATGTGAAAATATATGATAAGTTTAATCACGATATCATTATAGAATGTATTGTCAAAAGCAATGAAGATAAAATAAAATGCAAACTTGCTTCTTATTGAAAGGTTATTAAGCTGAATAAAAATGGATTTAATGATTATAAAGTGAAGTGTGATTGACAAAAATGAAAGGTGAAAAACGTTTGGTTTGATATGCATGATGTTTATGGCTTGGAAGGAAATGAAACTGGGAACAATGAATGCGAAGCTTGCTATACAAATAAAAAGAATTCAATATTTTTACCGTGTATGCATTCTTATGCTTGCAGTGATTGCGCGGTTTATGTGAGAATAAGAGGGAATAAATGCCCATTATGTAGACAGAGAATAACAGATACGTTATTGATTGAAGATAGGAAAGATGGGAAAGAGAAAACTGAAGAGAAAAGAGGAAAATAAATAAAATTAAAAATGATTCCAAAGTCCTTCTCTATAAGTGAAGTATAATGCTTGTTCATATAAAATAATTATAGGTGTTTGAATATCATAATAATAATAATGTTTATGTTTATGTGGGGATGGGGGATGGGGGATTGGGGATTGGGGATTGGGGATTGGGGATTGGGCCCAATCCCCAATCCCCAATCCCC
>JAWNBB010015961.1:0-11059 GCA_036325645.1 Balantidium ctenopharyngodoni
AATCCCCAATCCCCAATCCCCGATCTTTGATTTTTTAATCTTTTTTAATTTATTTAAATGATGGAACATCCTATTATCTTTGCTACTTCCCTTAATTTTTTAGTTAGTTTCAGATAAATTTGAATATCATCACCGTTTGTTTTTTTACGACATGATAGGATGAAAGTTAAACGTCGAAAGTGATTGTGATGTTGTTTTTGAATCCATGAAATATGTTAATTAATCTGAAAAACGGATTCTCGTTAATATTTCATTAGGTTAAACCTAAAATAATGCAGTAAATCCAAACAAGGGCGGATCCGCGCTTAAGAATGTTCCTTTTGGAATTTAACATTTGCGATGGGTATGAAGGTGTTCTTCGTATTTCTTTCCGTCGAGGATACTTCCACATGCACATACCTGTTACGTCAATGGATATGGAGGGGTATTCAGCTAAACGGTTTTTAATATGTTATTCATAAATATCAAGTGGTATCTTGAGATTAAAATGTTCTCGCGAAAGGTGGACTCTTACGCCATCTCCGCAGGGTTTTAAATGAAGTTGGTTTTCGTTTCCCGGATTAATCCGCCGCTATTCAGAGTTTTTAGGTTTGTGGAGAAGCTTTTCGTTCAGTCCCGTAACCTATTGAAAGAGAACATTTTTTTTGGCGTTTTACATCTCCTGGTTTTCCGCAATTAAACCCGTTTATGTAATTTGACTTGTTTCGAGTTTTTATTATTCTTCATCGCTTTTTTTGAAGTTTTTCATTTTTTGGTTTTCTCTTTGCTTCTTTGTCCTCTTTTTCGTCCTGGAGGTACAGTTTCCTTTTGAGAGAAAATCATCTTTTTGACGTGAAATAATCGAAAAGAATGTTCTTACAAATGCTTCGGTTATGTCTAATTCTGCTTTCATGAGGTCGCGTGAATTTGATCCGTTTGGTGTTTCTTTGCTGTTTGAGTTTTGTGTCTCCTCCATTTTAATTTGATTTATCAGAAATATAAATTCAGATGAAAAATATTTAAAAATAAAGAAATCAAATCAAGTATCAACTTCATTTATAAACTGAAGAATCATATGACATGTACCATTGAGACAAGAAATGAGAGCTTATGAAATTATAATCCCAAAAAGCAATGCAAAGAGCAAAGGATAGATGCAGAAAACAAGTATAGAAGTGAAAAACAAATTACAATTAAAGCAAATTCAATAGCACCAAAAATTGTGTGACGAACCTCAGTAGCATGAAGAAAAGTTTAAAAACGTTCAAAAATAACTGAAACGAAAAGATACCTTACTCAACAAAAGACGTAGTTCTAGATCAAAACATTTGTAATCAAAATACTTCAAATAAAAACCACCCAAAGTAATTACGAGATAACAAATCAATTATAAATTAGTTAATCATGAAAGGAATGAAGTAGACATACAATACCGAGGATCAGAAAAATAACATCTACAGGATGGATGCAAATACAACACAAAAAAATGAAAGAATAATAAATTAACTATTTCGATTATATTATATATATTTACTTATCATAGCTTATAACATGAGATTTATAAATAAACATAAACATCAAGTTATTATGATTTAAAGTTAACTTCACACACTTGTAACTTCTTCAGAAACCTTTTCCTTTTCACCCATTTTAGCCTCGCCTCTCAAATATTTTATTCGTCATCCTTACAAATAATCCTCGTCTTTATCTCCAGGCAACATCATACTCAAAACCAAAGCAATAAAACTGGCTGCAACAAACCCGACAATGTTATACGTATATCCATGTTTTCATAGAATTTGATTTATTAAAGGCGTTACAATTCCGCCAAACCTCGAAAAAAAATTGCATCATCCTAACGAAGTCACTCTCATAAATGTGGGGTAATGTTCAGGAGTATAAATAAATCAAATATTAAATCCGATGCATATGGTGCCTTTTCATCCGGCAGATGCGATCACAATGTACTCAGGCAATGCTCAGCATATCACACCAAAGATCGTCGCCATAGTAAAGCCGATAATGATACTACCTTTTCTTCCGAGACCTTTAATATTGGGTAATACCCCAACTAAAATACTGCAAGGAAATTCGAATCAACATGAAACAATGACATTACTTATGATTTCATGATAGACTTGTTCTGGTGCTGGGGCGATGTTTCCGCCGTCTTCGCCATTAGGATTCAATTGCTCATATATAGAAGGTAAAATATAAACGAGTCCATAATAAACGTATGATGAAATAAACCAATCAATAAAAAGAACAATTGTCTTAAAGCAATGTTTCTCTGAGAAAAGGTAAACTCAACTCAATGTTAAACTATTCTTCTTCTTTGAAGTATTCTCAATGCTTATCCTGTAATTATATCAAATAGTCTCCTTTTCTTCCGCGGTTAAATCTCTTCCAATCACTTTCGTAATCATGCAAAAGGCCTGAGCGCTGCTGATTTCGTTGTTCTTCATCAGCAAAAACTTTGGGCTTTCGATGATGATCAAACTCATCACAAGTGTAATTCAAAAAGGAAATGTGCGAATGAATAAAAGTAACTTCCAACTGTTGTTTCCGAAGTCCCACATGTTATATCGTTGAGCATAGATACATAAGGCTATTTCTCCGATTGGAAAAATAATCCATCCCATCCCTCATATTAAACTCCTCGAATATTTATCGAATATTTCCGAAAGGAGTGAAAACACGCACGGCAAGGCAATACCAATACTAAATCCGACAATAATATTTGATAAAGACACAACAATGTATTGAATTGGAAACACTAGCGTCATGATCCCCCCAACGACAGTGCATAAATTCCCGATAATAAAGCACAATTTTCTACCGTAGTTATCAGATATCATTCCCGATAATAGCGCGCCAATTGTATACCCGATGAACACTGTCGCACCGATAAACCCGATTTGAATTTGTGTTAATAGCCAAGGTTTCGAAATAATCGGCACAATCAAACTCGAGGATATCATCAGCATCCCATCCCCAGTCAGGTAAAGTAATAAAATTAAAATTCATTTATAATGTTCAACAGTGTATTTACTACTCTCAATCAATTCGTCTCAATAATTATTTGTCTTCAGGACTACTTTTTTTGAATAGTCCTCGGTTTCAACTTCATTTTCCATTAGTGATTAATTATTTTAGCCGCTTTTAACGTATATAGAAATTGTGACTGGTTTAATTAATACTATACTTCTCTATGGCCGATGTCTTATTGGAGAAAGACCCCGCATCAATTATTATTGTTTAAAATATAAATTTAAATGGGTGAAGTGCTTTTGTTGGTCTGCACTTTCGTTTGAGTGATATTAGTATATTTTATTTACTGTAAAGACAGGAGGAGAAAACAAATAAACTATACTTTCTATCGCGAGCCGATGTCCTTCCGTAAAAATGAGATGTACAATGATTATATTTACCCTCGAAAACATGAGTTAGATTATTCGACGAATAAATGTTATAATGAACTGGTGTATAATCATCGTGCTTGAAATACGCGGGAAAAGGAGTACAATTCAATTTGGAATTACAATGGTAACGCGAATGGTTCCATGATGAAGAAGCTTGCGTGACAGAGCCCTGGCTTTTATTTAAGTAATTATTTGAAAAGTAATGATAAGTCCAATATAAACAATAATTCTAGTAATTTTTATTTTAACAAACGAAATAATCTCAACCTAAACACTAACAACTCCAACCAGTTGCTCCCTGAGAACAATACCTCAAATAAACAAAATATAAAAGTGATAAACGCGTGTGATTATCTTTTATATTCGAATACTAAAATACCGATGAGCTTCGGTTATCCTGATTCAACGACTCAGAAAGAAAAGGCAAAGATATTACTGAACACACCAGCGACAAACACGGATTTCATAGCATTGCTGAACAAAAAAGAAACAAGTCTAATGAACTTAAAATCAAATGTGAGTAGTAAGTATACTCCGAAGAACAATATGTCGAAGTTCGACGTGCCTGAAGAAAGCGAAAAAGAAACGATAATTAAGAAATGAGTTTTCAGTGATGTTCCTTCGACGATAAAGAAAAACGAGAATTATTAATTCTTAAATAAATATTATTATTTAATTTTTTATTTATTTAAATGGAATCTGAGTTAGATAACCTACCTAAAGAAGGGGAAAGCAAAAAGGATGTAAACGAAGAGCAAATGCTTAAAAAAGCAAAGGAGTATATCCAATTAAACGAAAATGAAACTGAAACTGAGGACGTCACCGCCGAGTTCAAGGAAACGTGCGCTAGAATGGGAAAAGGGCAATTAATAAGCAGTGCGGATTTTAAAATCGTGGACACAATGAATGCTTTGGAGTTTAATAATTTCAAAATGGATCCCCATTATCATAACGAAAGCACTGAAACCTTCAAAACATGAATAAAGAAGAACAAAATCAAAAACATCGACGAGCTAACTCTTGAAGAAACCCTCGTATGAATAGATGAGATGTTTAAAAGAGAAATCACGTGGTGATTCGGAGGAAATCTCCAAGAGAGTTTGTTTTCTTTGATCTACTTCTCAGATGACACGGAAAACTATTTAAAAGAGCAGGAGCACTCTGTCTTCCGCACATTCTTACACACGATTCTCAGTTTAATATACGTTATATATAATAAACTCAATGAATGCACATGCTATCGCGATGAAGATTTTTGTTGCATTTTCATTCAAAACGTGAAGTATTTCAAAGAGATCAAATTCGAAAAAGAAATAAAAAGCATCGAGGAATTTCTAAGAAATTCTAAAGAAAATGACAAAAAAATAACACAGCAAATACTAAACAGATTCCACCTCCAAAAGTATCTACTGCATCTTTTCTTCGATCAATACGAAAATAAATCGAAGGAGAAATACGATAATCTAATAGTGGATATAAACAGCTTAAAGGGTGATTTAAATTGACTCGACTTTGCTGTTTCCTCGAGTATACCGCGAAACAAAGAAATCATCTCATCGTACATAAACAAAGACAATTATAGGATTATACCGACAATATCCAATTATAAACCATGCGCAATTTTTGACAATGAAACTACGGTGGAAAAACTGAAATTCCTGCTTAATAAACTAACGGAAGTGACAACATGATACGGACTGAGCAATATATTTCACATCCATTATTATATTGATAATGTAATAAATACTAAAGCCGACTCTGCTCCTTTTATTATTAGACAAATCATTGATTATAACCTCTTTCCTGATGAAACAACACTTTTCGCTCGGGAAAATTTTAGCGCTCTTATCACGAATTTCCTCACTAATATTAAATATAAATATGTCGATAGAGAAAATGAATTGATAAGAAACATTATAAATATTCAAAAGGATTTATTGAAAAGAAAATGAAAAAATAAGCAAAGACAGCTAAGAGAGGGTAGGGAGGACATAGATAATTTAACCGCGGTAGTGATTGAGGGTCATAAGAAAGAAAGCGAAGTAATCGAAAGCGAGAAAATAACTAAGACAACTTGAACTAATTACTGACTGAAAACAGATTTGGAAGAAATGTTAAGATGAGTGCATTTAAACTTCGAATTGGACATGTTTAAACCATATGAACTTGATTACGTGTTCTATGTCTGCGAAAATATTGTCAACCAAATCTCAATGCATACGTATGTGTTATCGTCGAAATTCGCGGATAAAATATTAAAAGACAAAGACATCGCAAGTAATAATTTAAAAAAGAAATTCGCTCCATCGCAGAAAATGTTGCTTGATCAAGTTTATATTTATAACGCGTTGAAAGGTGTGTACAGTGGCCTCAAGCAGTTAATGTACGGAATAAAAAAGAATAATTTACTGAGAATGCCGAACAATACCGAAAAGGAAACCGAATTGAAAATATCCAAACGATTTCCGTATTTTGTCAATTGCAAGTTTTTTATGAATATTAACTATACTTCATTTCAAGAGGATATCAGTAGTGAACTCGGAGATGAAAGCTTTGATGATCTATGAACAAGAGTAGGAGATAAACTGAAGGCATGTGTCAAGTTTTTGAAGGAATGAAGAAGTGCTGATCAGAAATTGAGGGATTGCTTCATTTATAATGATGAATATATTAATAATTGAAGTAAGGCTATTCTTTTTAATAGTTGAAGCGTTGGAAAAATTAAAAAGGCATTCGGGATTAATAAGGAAGTGAAATTGGATTTAGTGATTAATATGGATAAATATAATACCTTCTTGCCTATTCTAGATTTAAAGTAATAAAGAAGCTGAATACTCGGCGATTAAAGAAGAATTTAATTTTGGATATTTTCAATGGGTTTATATAGTGTTACTATTTTAATACTATATAAAAAGCGATGTAAAGGAGTTATTACTATGTTTATTTTATGTATTTGAATGAGTGTTTTTATCTTGAACAGAAATGATATTTCGTTGAACGTTCATTTTTGCAGGTTAATATCCAATAATGTAAACAACATTCTAAAGGGAAGGAATGTCTCAAGCGATACAAATCTCCTTGATCAAAATAAACTTTTAATCCAAACCATAAATATTGAAATCATCATCTCATTTCATTTAAAGTAATCATAGCTGCCTTCATCCACGTGATCACCCTTCCGAAAACTCCATCGAATCCCCTTTCCTATTCCTAATTAATCTCAACTAACACATTATAATTAAAGCAGTTTTCAATAATTCAAGGATAAATTATAATTTTCAATATAACTAAAGTACACTAAAATACGAAATAATCATTAATAATAATAATAATCGTTCTCACCAAAGGTATTTCAAATATATAGCATTTAAAATTACAAATAATAAAAACATCAAAGTATCATAATTCCATAATTGCATAATTCGTACCTTTTACTCGCATTTTTTGCTTGCTTTATCCAATTTAGTTAGTTTGTTTTGGTATTTATTTTGCACATAAATTAAAGCCGTATACCAAGAATCTAACTCTTCTTTACTGTTTGCAGAGAAAATATCATAATATTCGTTATTATTTACAATTTCAAAGACATTTTGTCTTGAATATTTCGTGTCACTTATTATAGAAATACGACTTCCTATAATCGGTATTAAATTGACCGGGGGTTTGTTCAGCTCGGAAAACACCATGAGACCAATGTCGGTTCAAGCAACTAAATATTCACTGAAGGAATTCTTGAATATTCCGTTTGTCAATTTGTTTAAGTACCCGAACTTTTTCGCGCCGTCTAAATTCGAGTGAATCGTCGGGATTTGATTGACTTGGATTTCCGTGGGGACACCGTTGATCTTAAAATTAAAACTGTTGGAAAATTTGAATTTAAGTATTATATTGTTCTTCTCACGATAGTACTCCTTTAGATACTCTCACATTTTAAGGCGGCGGAGTGAACTGATTAATAAGTCGTCCTTACTGTCTTGAATATGAATAGCGATGAAATTATGGTTATTGTATGGTATTGTTACTTTTTCGAGAGTGTCTTTACTTATGAACTGGACTAAAGTCAGGTTCGTCACTGATAATAAATAAATTGCATTCTGTGTTATTATTATATTATACTTAACACCTTTATTGTTCCCAATTTTTCAAATGCAGTCTGTGTAAATATCCTCGGGTCAGGTGTTATCGTTCTTTGTTTTTAATATTTTTTGAATGAGTGGGTTTTTGTGGAGGGATAAGAAATCGTAATTCTTTTTCGGGGCGGATTTCAGGCAAAATTCGGTAGTTTTGCATCGAGTATGCTTGGAGTTGATTATGTTGAATGATGGGAAAAAATCGTCTTTTTTTTCGATTTGACCTGGTATATCGATTATATTCGTCTCTGTTCATGGCACTTGATTGCTAAGAGTCCACCAAGAGTTCTCTTTCTCTTTCTCTTTGTCGTTCGGGTTATATTCGTCTTCTTCAATTATCACGCTGTCGCTGAGGAAGTTACTGTATTTTTGAGACATCTTCAAGCTTTTCGAATGTAAAATTTTCTTTGGTTCCGGGGATTTCGGCGTGATCATCGCATTTTTGATCGCGTTGTGAATACTCTCAGAATCTTCAAGATTATAGTATTGTATTTCATGCGAATAACAATCTTTAATTCTCTTGGTTATTCCGATCGGTGTTTGATTTTCTTTATTCTCCTCGTCCGTTGCTTCGCTTTTATTTTTCCGGAAATGAGACTTTTGAATTGATTTCGACTTCTTAAACCGAGGTGTTTGGACTTTTTTCTCCTTTTTGTTGAACCCGAGAATGCACTCCTCTAACGTTGATGAATATAGTGCACATGGTATAGATAATCGTTTCTTTCACAATTTCGGATCGTAAGAATCCACACTCGAGTTCGTCGAATTCGGAATTAAAGAGTTCCTTTTGTGGCTGAAGAAGGACGCATTTGAGGATCAGTTCATGTCGTTTTCATTACTGATGTCGTTGTCGTAGTCGTGTGAGGTGTTCTGACTCTGAACGTCAAGTTTTGGACTCAAATTCATCATTGAAGTCGGACATTTTGGAACCTGGTGATCACAATGTTCAGTCAATTCGATATTTTCAAATCAGTTCAACTTGTGAACATCAACCCCAAAATTCGGGTTGAATTCCTTCTCAAAATTGACGGTATCCCCAATATCGTTCACATCATAGCCTTCGTGTTCAATAATACTGATACTTTCTTTGTTTAGTTTCAATGACCTTTCTGATCAATTTCCTTCCTCGATTGGTTGCAAATGCTCTTGATCGTTTACTTTATTTAAGCAGAAATTAAAGCGTTTGCTCTTCTCTTCCGCCGTAGTGGAGTCGGTCTTGCCCTTGAAAATCGAAGCAAGTTTTCATTTTTTCTGGAGAAATAGTTTGTTGAGTTTCTGATAATCACCTTTAATTGTGCTTGTTTTCCCTGGTTTTTTATATTTTAAAACATCGACTTTCTTCGCTTTCATTTCGGGTGTTGCCCTGGTGAGGCTGTTTGAGCAATTCTTGAACAGACTTTGTCTATTCCTTTTCACGTTATTGATTATTGTACTTGTCGGTCTGAATTTGTTATTTATTTCAACATCTCTTCAGAGTTCGCATATTTTACTTTGTCAACGATTGTTCACTTTATTTAAAATATCAATCTTCAGCATATCTTTTTTGTGCGCCTCCTTCACCTCGTTCAGTTCCCGTTCTCACGTGTTTATTTTATTTTCATAGCCATTACTAGTCATAGATAAATGTTGGTTATCCATATCGATTTTAAGAGTATATGATCATAGCTTTTCGTACGTCAATGTACTGAAACTGTGGCGCTTTTTTCAAGCCTCTTCGATCATTGAGATCGACAAATTTTCTTCTTTGCTATTCATTTTCTTCTGACTTTCTAATCCTTTCCCGTTAATGGTGTTACATCTACGAATTCCTTCAACGGTGCAAGTTTTCGCAGAAAGCGTTTTCTCCCGGGTTTCTGCCTCCAACCTGTGCTTTTCATCTTCGTTTATTTTCACCAATACTTTATCTATGGTGTTGTTGTACTCTTGTTTTAATCATTCCTTTTCTCTTTGCAGTATGTTCACCTGTTGGTTAAGCAACTCCTTCTCTCTTTCCGATTCCATCTCCTTTAAATTGCACTCGTGAATTGCCTTCTCAAGTTCGAAATTCTCTTTTTCCATGTTTTTAATTTTTCAGGTTTTCTCTTCTTTGTCGCGGGATCAAATGATATTTTCATCGAGTAGTCTCTCCATTTCATCGTCCATTTCAACTTTAAAATTGCTATGATATTTCTGGTACAGTTGCGTGATTTGCTCCTTAACGAGTGTGAAATTGTTATCGAATGTCAAGCAGGATTTCCTCAGGGTTTCAATCTGTTTGAGCTTTAAATGAGAGAATTGGATAATCTCATTGGTAATATTTTCGTAATGTTCGAGTTTGTTTTCTAAGCTGTTTCTTGATTTTATTCAGATAGTCTGATCATCCGAGCTTATCAAGCTTTGTAACTTGTCGAATACGAGAGAGAAGTTGCTTGTTAAGTCTATTAAAGTTCCTTTCGTTTCCTTAAGTATCGTCGTGTAGTCCAGCGATTCTTGTTCATGTGCTGTAATGTCCTGAATTAAATCCATGATATTATTAATCGCATTCGGGTCATAACTATCTGTAACAATATAATTTTTGTCAAACCCGATAACGAGATCATTGATATTCTTCTTCTCTTGTTCTTCGGTATAAGCTCTCACTTTCGCCTCAATCGCCAGGAAAGCTCTGTGATAGTAGTCTTTATCGATGATTATTTTTTCCTTGTTTCCTTCTTTATCATTTTCAAGTTCCACTCCGATTTCTTTGATGAAACTAAAGACTTTGTCAAATGACAATGTTATGAAGTTATGCTTCTTCAGTAGCTCTTTTATTTCGGTAATGCTGATTTCCGGCTTGTCCTTCAGTTCGAGAAGAATGAAAATTTTCCGCAGTTGAATGACATTATCGATCTCGATTTCGCAAAATCGTTTTGTCACTTGCCTTTGTTCGGCTCTTTTCTTTGGTACTGTAGGCGTTTCCTCTTCCTCCTGCGTGCTGATGAAGATATTTGAATATTCATTCGACTTTTTGTCTTCGGATTCTTCCTCATCGACATTGAGTAATTCGTTTAATCCGTTTATTGCGGCTTCGTAGTCGATTGAATTCTCGCTGTTCTTGTAGTTCATCAATGTCTCCCAAATCGCTTCCTTTTCGTCATTGCTGTCCCAGATTTCTCATAGTCCGACCTCCTCGAGAAAAGGATTAAACTCTTCTTTTGTTGTAATAACTCCCTTCTGTTCGAAATAAATTTTCATTTTCGCTTGGAGTTGTTCGATAAAAGATTCGTCGATTTGATTGGCTTCCATGAATAATATATCCGGATTCGGATTAATGAATAGATATTTTAATTATTATTTTAAGTTTCGCACATTTAATTAAACTTATAATAGGCAATTACAATAGGAAGAAAGACAAGAGCTAATGATTGTTAAGCTATGGATTTGAGGACAATTCGTTCAAATATAATGGAATTATGTTTATATTAATAAATATAAAAAGATGGAGGATATATTTTGGATCCAGAGAGAGAGGAAACAAAGATTGGGCCCAATCCCCAATCCCCAATCCCC
>JAWNBB010015963.1:0-12280 GCA_036325645.1 Balantidium ctenopharyngodoni
AATCCCCAATCCCCAATCCCCATTACCCTTTATCAATTATGCGTTTCATTTATATTTGTATTTTCATTTATCAGTTTATTCGCTCCTTAATAAACAATATATCATTAATATATAACTTAATCTCCATATCATAATTAATAAATCTAGCTCTTTAACTAATACAATCGAGCACCTACAATATTATGTATAATCCATTGAAGTATTCACTTACTCCATTACCCATTGTACTTATTTGTCTTCTTCTCAATACAGTTTCAGATTACATAATATTCAATTAAATCTTTTCATTAAAAACTCTAAACTACAACTAAGCTCTTCGCGCTTGCCTCTAACACTTATTAATAACCCCTAGAAATGAGCAGCTTCAATTTATATGAATACTTCCACACGTTAGTTACCTTAAAATTGATTTATTTACATTTATAAATAATTGTTCTATAGTTCCCATTGAATGTTATTAAGCCTTGGCTTTTATAGTTTATATTAAGATCGTAACCAAGTCTCGTTATTATAAATCTTCTTTCACAATACGATCTTGTCGTTTAATAATGTTATGTTCCTTTAAATTCGCTAGTTTGTCGTATTCTTTCAGAAGTGTCAACATGATCGATGAAACGTTCGTTTTCATTTTTAGAGATATCTCGAAAAACGGAAATTTGTATTTGTTGCAATATGTTTTCAACTGCTCCGTTGTGACCGCCTTCGACTCCGCATCGATTTTATTACCTATGATAAAAGCGTTTATCAGCTTCCCTTCGTAGTTTTTTAGATATTCAGGGAGCTCTTTCTTTAGTTTTTTTTTAATATCTCAGTAGGTGTTGATATCGGTGACATCGTATCAAAGGAAGAAAAAATCTACTTCTTTGTACTCGAAACGTTTGTCAGTGACTGAATTGTTAGGTTCAGGAATAATAAATTTCACATTGTAATAGTGATTGTTATATGTGAACATCTTGCTCTGTTTCTTTATATCTCATGTCGTATTAGAATCTTCATTGAAAGTATCATTGATTATCCTTGATATTCACGCTCTTTTCCCGACAAACGCACTTCCCAAAAGTTGTATGGTTATCGTTTTCTTTTTCGAGAGTTCCGCTATTGAAACGTGCCGAATGTTTAAGTTTGGGTCCTTAGTTTCATTGTAAATGTACTTTGACAACGGCTTGTTGACCATCTTAATCGCATCATAGTTCATAGTATGATTCGGCCAAGGTGTTTTAATCACCGACTCCATTGAGGTAGTTTTTAAGAGATTCTCTTGTTGTTTCTTATCTGGATTCGCTTCTTTTGAAAGCGATTTCTCCTGTTTCTTCTGATTTGTTGCATTAACTGTGTCTTGTTCATGACTGCCATTCTCTTCCTGTTTTTTAGATTTTTTCTTATTACTAACTGCATCCTGCTTTTGATCGGTTGATTGTGTCACGATTATTTTTTTTCATATATTGGATGTTTTCAGGTCTTCGGTTACATCTTGCTGAGGATTCGTTGAATGAAGCATTGTGCTTTCTATTATTTGTTTTCTTGAACAAGAGCAATTTCCCATTGTTGTTGAAATATATATCAAGAGTATAAATACTTAAATGCATTTATTAAATATTAATTAGAATATTCGAATATGCACTACAGTCACGGTTGAATTATGTGAAGTGAGCATCATAGCGAGATATCAGGAAAAGGTTTGAAATGAAATGGAATTCCTGTTTCGCTGGTTCATGCTATCAAAGATTGAAGATTGAAGATTGAGGATTGAGTGTATTCATTCTCCATTCACAGCGATGACAAACGGAAATAATCAAAGAAACAAATTCATTAAAATATCGCGATATATCCTGAATGAAAAGCATGCGATTATCTCGAAACCAGAACTATATTTGCAATGAACAATATTTAATATTTACTAAATAAATAATAAAAGATAAACAAAACAATCAAATCGTAATAAACACTTCTCCTTCACCCTACCGATCTAACTAGTTCTGGTTAAGTAAATACTTCATTTTCTCGTATTTTTTATTCAAATCGTTATCTTGTTTAATCTGAGTCAAGTACTTATTTGTAGAATTATTCACGTAATTCCACAAAATATTCAAACACTCTTTCTCCTGTTCTCCTCAATTGTCTCCGCTGATACCATTGTTACTCATATTATTCGAATTGTTATTCGTAATGCAAAGGAAGATCTGCTTACAAAACTTCAAGTAATTTATCATTCATTTCTTATCAAAACTCTCTCAACTGATAAGAGTGATAGTGCTAAAAAAATCATTCAAACTTTTGAGTCACACGTCCCTTCTGGTATTAATCAATCATGTCCCAAACACGAGATTCTCAATGAATGATATCTCTTTGTCATTGTGTATTTTATTGAAAAACGTCATATGAATAATCAATTCCTCGTTCGAGTTGATACGGTAGTTCAATAGGATTTCTTGGTAATATCTTATCAGAATTTCCTTTTGTTCAGTCGTTCAATTCGTGATGTTGTTGATGATTTTAATTAAAAACTTCAGGACACGACTTCATCCCTGAGTGGATCAATCATTCAGTTTTATCAAATCGCAAAAGAAGTACAATGAGGTAACGATGTCGTTTCAAACATCGCTTGCGTTATTGCCTGAGTTGTTCGTGTTTGGAGTGCTTATCTTCTTAAGTAAATACTTATCGTAGACGTCGATAATCGTAATTATCAAATCCTCGGAGTAGTCGAGTTTCGTGTTGTCAATGTTGCTTCAAATAATCGCTCAGTGGATCACGAAAACGAATTCTTTAATATCCAATGTATTGTAATTGAAGAACGTTTTGAAGAAACTCATCATGAACTCCTTCTTGAAGAGGAGACTATTCAGGCTTTTCAAGGGTAATAAAATTGACTTGAATTCCTCTTGGATCAGGAGCATGGTAAGGACGTAAATCGTATTAATTTCTTTATGTGTTATTGAATTACTGATGACAATATCCACTCACTGATTATAATGGAACCCCTGGATGAACTCGATCAATTTTTCCTCGTTCGCTACATTGCGGTTTTGCTTGCTTCCATTACCGTTGATGTTATTGATAGCGTTATTATCATTGTTAAAATTCGTTGTCGTTGCGATGGAGCTATCGATGTTCCCTTCCCCAAGAGCGTGTTTATCACAGTACTTTTCGAAGAAAACAAATGCGAAATTTACAATCGCGTTGAGAATATTTATATCTCTCAGGTTATTTTTCGCGTCTTCTCGCGTGAAATAATACATCATTTCATTCACCATCTTTTCAAGTGCATCCGATCAATCTCCGACCTGACAAAACAGTTCAAGGATCTTTAAATAGCAATTCAATTCCTCGGGTTTACTCGGGAAGTTCGTGTCATATGCTAGGAATTCGTAGAACATTTTAATCACGATCGAATCTTCCGTTAAAAACTTCTTTTGGAATATTTGGTAATCTCTTGTCACTTTGTCGAAGAGGAAAATCATCTCGCTGAAACTCTCTTTTCAGTTCTCGTATCATCAGTTGATGATGACCAGGTAATCCTCGTGGAATTTCTTGTCGTTGCTGAGTTCAACGGTGTACTTCATGAACTTGTCGAACAGTTGAACACGGAAATTATTTGCGAGGTCTTTGGAAGGGAAGATATACTGAAGGAGGCTCTTGATATCATCTTTGATGAATTCTTTATTGTTCTCATTCAGGATCATGTTGACGAGTAAAATGAAATCTTCTTTTTGACACGTTTGGTTCTGGGATGACGCTTTGATGTAGAGATTCGTTTTGAAAATGTTGTACACGCCCATTGAGTAGAGTATTGAATGAGAGTTCTGATTGAAGGATATTATGTTAAGGAGTCGTTCCGACTCTTTCTGAAGGATTTGTTTTTTGATATCACTGTGCGTGGATTTAAGGTAGTTCATTAGTTTTTTTATGAATTTCGTGCTTTGGTAGAAGATGTTCGGGAAGTTCTCGCTTTGGATTGAAAGTGTAAATATTTTCAAACAGAAAAAGTCGTTCTGGATGGAGTTGGTGCTGAGCATGAATCATTTCATTCACCATTTCTCCAGTTCGAGGTTATCGATTAAAGTGCTTTTGTTATTGCCTTCTTCTGCGCTTTGCTTCAACTGTCCAATTAGTTGAATCGAGTCTTTGTCTTTGGATTGGTCTTGATTTGCTTTGTTCCCCGAGCTCAGGTTGTTCGAGAAAATCAAGAATAACACGTAGATCAGAAGAGACTTCAGTTCCTCATTTAGAGCATCCGGTTTGTATACGAGAAAACTGAGAACGATTTTCTCAAACGCAGATGATATTTTCCTGTAGAAATCGCTGTTGATTTTCTTGCGAATCGCCTTTAGTTTCGACTCGCCGGACTCGTTCACGATTTGTATTTCTGCGACATATTCTGTGATTCATTTCAATATGTTAATGGTAACGTTTTGGAAGGAAGGGTTGATCTCGAAGGTTGACTTATTGGTAGACGTGATGTTATTGCTATTGTTATTGTTATTACTATTACTATTAGAATCCTGTTTCTTATCTTCATCATTTTGAACCGACACGGAAAGACTTTTCTTTAAATTCACTCAGCATTCAGCGTAGTCGTTTATGAACACGGCGAAAAAATCACCAATGTAATTCCGAAGTTCCACCGGCGAGGAGTAGGTGAAATAGTACTTGATATCTTTAACCTTGCTTCAAGAGACAATCATATTCAAGAAATTCAGTTGGTTTTCCACACAGGCGTAGTTAATCGTATTATCTTTGATATCCGTGATCGTCAATTTAAATTGCTTTCAACTCACGCCGTTCTTATCCTTGAAGATATTCATAACAATATCTATTCACGACTTAAATTGCGAAATATCCCCTTTGTTCGTGCTTTCAATACTTAAGCAAATACAGTATTTAATCAATGAGATTATTAGGAACTTCCCGCTCTCGTTGGTTCAAATATCACTATTCAGTTTGTTCTCCGTCTTAACATAATCGTCGACAATCGCGGAGATCTTCTTCTCTCAATTGTAGTATTTACTGTATTTGATCTTTCTCAGGATATTGCACGAGAACATTATCGTCAAGGACGAGATATCCAGGTTTTCCTTCTCGAATCAGTTTTTGATAATTTCGATAATATTTGGAATGTTTTCAAGGATATAGTCCACGATAACGATCTCATTCTTCGGTTTAGTTTTATTTAATTTGTTCATGTTCGCGCGTTTGTTGTCGTTGCTCTTCGATCTCATCTTCTTTAATCCCTTTGTTTTCGTGGCATTCATCGCGTTCGTATTTGACATTGATTCACTTTCATGTTCATCGTATCCATCTCAAACATTTGTTTCCGGCTTTTCTTCGGCATTTTGATCGAGTTTTCATATATTACGGTTACTCACGTTCACGAGGGTTGCGAGTGCAAATATCACAATGTTATCTTGCAATGTCTTGCTTTTCTGCAGGATCTCGATTCACACCTTTAATATTTTATCGCTAATTATACTCATGTCAATGCCTTCGATACTGGTGATATTAATGAGCAACCGCTGGATTCAAATCTGACTGAATCGATCACTATCGATTCAGTGGTTCACCACGTTGATGAAATCCTGTTTTTTGATAGTCATTCCGTCGATCTGGTTCTTCTTCTCGCCATCATCCACCTTTTTATCCTTGTTATCGCTATCCTGCATCAGATACGTGAAATTACTCGAAATCGAAGAAAAGTTCATCAGTATTAACAGTGTTGTTTTTTGATTGATGTTCACGTCTCAGTTCTTGACTAGGCTTAGTCAGTCGTGTCAAGCGTAATCACGGATATTCGCGTTCTCGTAACTCAAACACAGGATTCAATCCAACATTTTTTTCTTGAATGATGAAGAGTAGGTCTTCGACTTGATCTCGTTGATTCAGTACTTGAAAACGTTTTCCATTCTCTTGCACATCGAGCGGTTGTGCACGAGGTTTTTGATAAGTTCAACGAATTCGTAGATGATCAGCGTGTTTGACTGAGACACGATCTTATTGAGAAACCTCGAAAGTTCGTCCTCGTTGAAGAAGTCATGTTTCTCCGCGATGATATTGCGAATGATACTTATAATGTAAATCTTCCCGTTCATAAGGTTAATGTCGTAGAGTTTCTCTCACGTGGCAAAGAAATCGGGGAAGAGCTTGAACTTTTCGACGTGGCCACTAAATTCAGTTCATCGTAAAAGAACGAGACTGAAGTTGTAGTAGAACTGTTCTCATTCCTCTTCTTTAATGTTCTTACTGAACTCGTTCTTCGTGACTGTGCTTATTAATACGCTGATCACGTCTTCCTTTAGGAATTTCTTTATGAGATTCTCGTCTTCGCAAATGAATTTGAGGAAGATGATCACGAGTTTCAGGATTTCGTAGTTGTTTTCGTTGGTGAGGTCTTCCTTGTATTTCTTCATTATGTTACCGATAATGCTGATGACCTTGTCGAATACCCGAGGTAAGGTGAAGTATTTAAGGTAGTAGCGGTTTCAGCAAAGGTTGATAAGGATTTTAACGAGCTCTTTATACGTGGCGAGGCTGTTACTGTCGAACTCGCCGACTTCGATGAGTTTATGCATGAACATTTTCTCTGATAATTGACTCGTGAAGATCTTTAGTCAGTTATTCTCTCCTCCTTTTGTGCTGGTCTTAATGTCACTGCTGTCTTCGTTATCGCTTCAAGAAATATTGCTTGAGTAACTCAGTTGCTTTTTATTCTTTGTCTTCGTGTCCAGGGAATGCGAGACTTGACTGCCACTGCGTCTTTGCTTTTTATTGCTCATTTCACCTTGATCACGGTTCATTCCACTGGCTTCACTTAGTTTATTATCTTCGCTTTTGCACTCGGATTCATTTGCAGAGTCGTAATCGGAGTCGTTGTTGTTCAAACCGTCTTCCTCGTTACTGAAGTAAATCAGAAAGAGTTTGTTGATATTACACGAAACGACATATATCACACGAAGGATCATTTCATTCAACTGATCGAGCATCACCTCGTTGACATTGCCGTTTTGCGGGTCCCCCGAAACGTCGTTCAATAGTATTTCAATGCCCTTTTCGATTATGAATGTACGCTGAAGCTTTATATCACTCTCTAAAATATTCTTCAAACTTTGAAGCACTTCAAGACGGTTCGTTGTCGTCGACCACAACTGCTGTTTGTTTTTATCAGCGTTGTTCTGGTTATTTTGCTGGTCCGGATTATCGATATTGTTGATGTTGTTACCTTCGGGGTTGAAAGATTGCACTCCTTTGCCTTTGGCGTGTTCTTCATCTTCTTTTTTGTAAAGCTTATAAGTCGTGAGTATCTTCCCGATGATATATGTTTTTCATATGATATCGATACTCGTCTGGCCTTGGCAAAAGCCTTGAATGCATTTCACAACATAAGGTCATGTCTCAGTGTCATTGTCATTCAATTTCTCGGTGATCACGTCGAGAAACCCTTTCAAAGTAAGAATTTCTCAGTTGTCGACTTTCTTGCTTCAATTACTGATGATACTTCAAGAGTTCTTAAGCAAGACCGTGCTTTCCTCGATTCGTTTCTTTACGTTCATGAGCTGGTTTTTGTCCTTTTCCTCGTTTCGCATTAAAAAAGATTTTTGATTCGATGAGATTTTGTACTTCCCTGACGCGTTTGCGTTGCTTGTGCTGTTTCCGCCTAAACTGTTCGTGTCTTTTTTCCCGGAGAGTTGTATCATGTTTAGAGGTTTCACAAGGCTGGTGTTGTTATTATTATGATTATTATTGCTACTATGATTTGAAAGCCGCATTTCAAGCGCTTGAATTTCCTTGCGGTAAGCTTTGTTATGTTTGAGTCAGTTGTCATTAAATACCTTAATAACAGTGATTTGAGGTTCTTGAAGAAAGTGCGGTTGGAGCTTCTCAATATCTGATCAGCTTACTCATATACGACACGACATCGACAGAAGCTCATAGTTCCCGCTGTATTCATTGACGAGATTAATTATCGAATGTACGAGACTTTTTATCGAGAATGTTTGATTCGTCGATTGCGCGTATGTTTCCTTAAAGTAAACCCGCTTTTTATCGAGGATCAACTCGAATATCGATAGGCTGTATTTGATGATATCCAAGCTTTTGTTCTTAAAAAATGGAGGAACAAGCTCAATAATGCTTTTGACACTATCATCCGTACTTAATCAAAATGTACTAAATTTAGCCAACATTATTTGCAGGACAGATCAACACGATAAAATCGATACTTCGCTTTTAGAATACGCGGCTCATGAATACGCTTTTTTAAAGATTCATGTTTGGGTTGTTTCGTCTTCCACGAGGGGGTTCGATATATTATGATAGCTTTTCCCTCCTTCTTCATCCGTGTTTTTATTAATCAGTTTAAATATCTCGAACACGTTCCTAATCACCTCCTCGTACTTTTCGTTCTTTTCAACTTCAAAGTTCGTAAGATAATTCGATAGAATCAAAAGGACGTTGTTATCGAAGAGAATGTCGTAGATGCTCTTGTTATCAAATCAGTCATATAGTATTTTCACGATGACCATATCCATTTCGTCTATTCCTTGTTTATAGGTGCGGACAAGTCTGAAGATTGTGTTCGTTGCGATTCAGTCACTGTGGTAAGTTTTATCTCTGGTGAAGAAAAGCAAAATCTTCAACGCACTGATAACAACGTCGTTGTTCTTATTTCCCAAGCAACGTATCATCGGTTGAATAGCATCTTTGGTAATGAAATCCTTGTTAAAAGTGTATCAATTTTGTATTATCTTTAGCAATGTTTTCTTGTTATTCGAGTTTAAATCGTCGAGTATTTTCTCGACTAATGTCCTGGTTATGGTACTGATATCGACCTTTGCCAGTATTTGATTCACTAAGAAATTCGGGTCATCTTCATCTAAATTGTGATCAATCTGAGATGGGATTCCGTTCTTCTGCTTTTGTATTTCAGTGAGCAATTCCTGGTTTTCCGTTCAATAGGAAAGCGCGCTGAGAAGGAAAAAAGTGAGATTGGTGTTTCAATTAACGAGAACGATTTGGAATAAATCATTGAAAGAAAGTACCGTTTCAAGCACCATTTTCAACTGGCAATTCCGGTTCTTGCTGAGGTTGAGAACTATTTTCACGCATTCCATTGTGATATCTTGGTTACTGTTCGGTTTTAAAAGGAGCTCCTTGATCTTCTCCAGAATGACTGAGGATTCTAAGATTTTTGTTTGGTATTTCGTCTTTTTGGAAATGTCACTGAAAAACATGAAATACTTTAGCAGTTCTGAATCGGGAGATATGTTGTCCTTAACAAATTTCGAAAGATCATCTACACATTTTTCGAACTTTTCACTATCGGGAGAGTTTTCTCAGTTTATTTTGTTTGTTTTTTTGTTTGGTTTAGAATCGGGATGCGATGGTTGGACGATCATTTATTTACTATTGGTAAAGTGTTTATAATTTAATCTAATTAAATATAATTATATCAGGAGATATTTAAGCATTTCAATAATATTCATTAATTGGGATTGAATAAAAACTAAAACGAGTTGCAATCGATGATTGAGGGTAGTGTGTTAATCGTGGTATTTCTTGAGAAGTTTAAGGGGGTAAAGAGGAAATGCAAGTTATGATATTTAGGGGAGTTATTACAACTGGTAATAGTGGGAATAAGAATATCAATAATTGCAATGTATTATTCAATAACGAGTTGGATATGATTATAATTAACAAATAAAAATATTTTAATTGCTAGAATATATTATTTAAATAGCATGTTTATGTTGAGAATCAACAAGGATGTTTTAGAGAAAGTGATATCATTGAACGATTTTGATTTTGGTTTTGGTTTTATTAATATGGTTCATTGAGCTTTGGATAGTGAGATCACGAGAGAGTTTGATAAGATTTGCTATTTATTTAGTTGGATGTTGTTGTGGGATATGCTTGGGATATGCATGTACTGTGAAAATATAAAATTAATATTAAAACGAATTGGGTGAATAGTAAATATATTAAAGGAAAGATTGATAGGACTATTCGTGGAAAGGTTGATAAAAACAAAGAAAAATGTGAGGAATGACTGATGAAAGTATAAGATGATATTAGAATGTGGAGACTATTCAGCAATGAAATAGTAAGTTAAAAAAAGGAAATTGAGTAAAAAAGATAATAAACACGAACATAACAAGAGCAAAATTTCATAGTATGAAGTAATTATAAAAAAGGATGAATGTAAATGAATTAAAAATGATTCCATCTGAGAATCAGGGTAGGTTGAGTGATAAAACACAATCAGAAATCACAACGTTATATAAAGGGTTTTATCGCACATTCACCACACAAAAATGAAAATATATATCGGTTAATCTCTTTAGTAATGTAAACAGCCTCCACAAAACACGAAGATAATTTTGAAATAAATCCAACTAAAACTTCCATTCTAAGTAAACGAACTTTCCAACAAAGAGACAATTAAATTAACAAATTAAGTACACTTTCTATTGTGAATCGAAATCATCTCTGCCTTCAAATCCTTAACACTCAAGCACAAATAACAAACAAATACAATAACGTTCTTTTTTTTCTCAAATAGAGCATTTCTTATTTGAAAAGAAAAACCAGATTGAACTTGAATAGACAACACAACAAACAAAATTCCGATTTTTAATCAAAGGAACCGATTTAAGGAGATGACTTCAATTATTATAAATATCCAAATAAATAGTAATTGCATCACCAACACAAAAGAAGGGGATTTCTTTTGAACATTTTTAAAAGCAAGAACTTTAATGTCACCCTCAAATGATGATGATATCATATCAACAATAACACCTGCCCTAAATTTAGTTCACTTACAAAATTCAGTATTCGTAAAACAACAAAAACATTTTATTATTAGAGAATATGAATTGATTACATTTGCCATATCATGACAAAGGATACAGCGCAAGGGAAGCAACAACAAATTCTGGTGGAAAATAAATACCGTGAATATATATTGAAATAAGTAATAAAACAACAATGTTTATTGATCAAGTATTTGCCGCAGCAGAGTTCAAATAATCGTAATAATAAATATGAGCGGGGATATATCCAGGGAAGATGGTAAATATAGTAATATTTCATAATAATATCATATTGAGAATTATATAACATTTTGATTTATATTAGATCGAATTATTATACTTTTCTCTTTGATAACCCATCCTAACTCGGGTAAATTAGTTAATCTTAACTATTCGGAAGATCTGCGTAGTGCTTGCTGCGCCTTCTTTGCCACCAAAAACAATTGTTTTTGATTTTATTTCATCGAAACGCTCAAATCCCTTCTCAATACTAAACATTTTTCATACTTCTTCCGTACTTGAATTACACGAAGAGAGTATGAAAACAGTGTTAATTTTACAATAGCTGAGAACGTAAGAAATGTAATTCTCAAGTGAATTATTTGGATTTCATAAGTACGCATCCATACCTCCTTTGTCATGAATCACGTCGAACTTCATTTTAATTTGTTCTGATTTGCAATTGATGTCTTCTTGGTATAAATGAACAACAAATTCCTTCCTGTGCTTTGCTTCCTTACATTTTATTATTTGAGTTGTTCATTCTATCGATTCAGGAGAATAATCAATCCCATATCAATTCGTGAAATTATTTTTCGAGAGTTGATAAAGGAGGACACCATTCCCGAAGCCGATATCAAGTATTGTTGTTGCTTTATCAGTGAAATGTGCGCATATGTAAGATAGTATTTTTTTCTGTAATGGCTTACCGTACCAAATATCGCCTAGAAGCTTATTGTTATTATGAAACTGGTTTATTTCCTGTTGGTAACTCTCGTTCCAATAGTCTCAAGTTCCTAACCGCGAGGTGTATGCGTTTGTTAATTGTGTATCATCCATGGAAATAAAATGGGATTAAAAAATAATAGTTCAACACTTATTTTTATTGTTTATTATAATGGTGATATTAATTAATTATTTCGTTTTTTTATTGGGCTTATGTTATGAAAGATATTTTTTGGAGGGATAATTATTTATCTGTCGAGTTAATGGTTGCTTTTTGAAAGAACAACATTCTTTAATAACAACGAGAATATATTTTGTTTTGTTATTCCTGCTTGCAGGGTATTCTGGATATCACATCAAATCACATTCCAAAGACTTTTTCTCTGATAAAGGTGTTCTGAATTCAATTTACACTTTTCCATTGGTTATATTAGCATGGGTGGGTAGTTGTTTATGGATATTTAGTTTAATTAGTTATTGTGATTGTTTATTAATAATTTAAACATATTGGGGATTGGGGATTGGGGATT
>JAWNBB010015966.1:0-22113 GCA_036325645.1 Balantidium ctenopharyngodoni
AATCCCCAATCCCCAATCCCCAAGAAGTAGCAGAAAAATAAAAATAAAAATATGTCTTAGATGCTATTTAATTCAATACATATTCATAAACTAATTAAAGACAGCATAAATAATCCCCTGTAATTAATCAATATTTATATGAAATTAATTTGAATTTCACATCTCATTTGTTAAACTTATTATTCGATTAATCCCGAAATATTATTCTGATGTTCGTACTCCTATATTTATCTATCTAAATAGTCATTTCTTCTATTTTACTCTTTATTTATTTTATTTATCTCATCTCATTGTTTCATTTACCCAATCCCAATGTAATCAAGATCGAATTGCATTCTGATTTCAGAATTTAAACTCTTTTATTTCTGCGCACACGAAACCCCCGATTTATAAGACTGAATTTACAATATAAACATCCTAAATTAATCTCCACATTCCCTTAATTATTTAAGGTTTTAAACATATTATCCAAATTGAAACGACTAACTAAATCACAGTCAACCCCTTCAATCACAATAACATAACTTAATATTAATCCTTAATCGACCCAACCACTTTTACTTTTTTATATCTAAAATATTCACAGCGAAATTATAATCCAAAGCGTTTATTTCATCATCAATCGCCTTCCTAAATAATACAAAATATCACAATCAAACAAAGAAAACACTTACGCTTTAACCTGTGTATCATCATTCCTCCCCTTATAACCATAGTGAAGCTTCGCAGTTGACACCAATTTCGCAATCTCCGGAACATTCGTATTCTCAGTAAACCTTTTAAAATCGCCGATAAAAGTGTGCAAGTTTGAACCATTCTCAGGGCTATATTATAAGCAATTGTTATATGTTTATATACCTTTGATTTAAGTTCATTTCCTTTTGGAATGTTTTCAAGTAGTTTTTAATCGTAGCTTCTTTTGAAATAAAGTCACTTTGTTTAATATCATTGAATTTTTCCTTTCATATCTCTCATCTTCTTTTATTAACATTGCTATTTTCTTTCGCCTCGCTTTTCCCGGGTTTATGCCTAACCTTGTTGACATTCATATCTCGTTTTCCGTTATTTCATTCAAGTACACAACATTTTACTCGTTTATTCCTCGTTTTCTTCGCGCTACGTAGCATTCCTTTACTGGACAAAAACACTCCGTCACTTTTAATTTTCTTCTCTGTCGGCTTCTTTTTCGAGGAAACTGTCAAATATCCGAAATCTTCTTTTGTTGATATCGATGCATAATTTTCATTTTCTTGCTCTTCATTTCTTATTGTGTTTTTAATCACTTTAATTTCTTTTTTTATTTTCCTATTTTCCTTCTTATATTGTGAGGGACTTAATAAACGTGGTATCTCCTGCCCGATATTCCCGGAATTGCTTTGATTGTTATCTTCCTGGCTCTCTTTTATGGTGTAATTCGCATTTATTTTCTTTTTCATATTCTTTTCTCAATTCGCTAAATATTGAACATCGTGTTTTAAATATCTCGGGGTGATTGTTGGGAGAATATTCGGATAGTTATTCTCAACGTCTATTCAGACGGAATGGATGAAAACGTTTTCTTTCGTGTCGATATTACTGACATTGTAGCCTCGTTTTTTAAATATTTCTCAATAATGATTAGTGATGCTCCCTGGTTTCTCTTCGTTTGTTTGAAGGATTTGTGCGTATTGTTGATTGAATTTAATCGAATAGTCTTTCTTTTGCTCGATTTGAATCTTTTCCTTGTAATATGCGTCGTTAAAGGCTCATAGCCGGTGTTTTCAGGAGTTCTTCGTGGCTTCGTTTTCGTTGTTTTTTATTATCGCATTTTTGCTTACATAGCGCTCATGGTCGAATTTATGGGGGAGTAATATTTTTTTGAATTTGGCTTTTAGATCTTGAGGTAAACACTCTAATGAGCGGACTCAACGGGATGGATCTTTATCGTTGAACATTTTTCTAATTAAATGTTTATGTTTTGTTTATGTTTATGAATTAGATTATAATCTATTTATTTACTGGGTTTAATAATTCATCATAATGAACCGAGGAGATAGTAACAGACGTTTCAAAAGTTTAATATTTGGATATTGTATTACCTGTTCATACATAGTTAGTAAAGGTTTTTGTTTATTCATTTTTTTCGGGAGACCATTATTGGATGTTTTCATTTATATATAAGTTATAAATTCGATTTCTTTCTCCACAGCCTCATTCTGTCTGCATTGAGATGGATGAGAGTTATTAATCCATATTTATATTAATGCATAGGTTCGTTTTATTTTTAATTTTTATATCTAAATATGTTGATGGTATGTACATTTTTTAAAGGCTTACTACAAAAAAAGCGATTTCAGTGAAGATGTTCTGAGTATGTGAATACTATTTGGTTTTTGGATTCTAAAGGTTTTGTTATTTGTATATTTTTTGTATTTTAGGATTTCTGATGTAGTGTTTAAGGGGGAATGTGCTTTAAATAGAGTTAATTTGTTTAATATTATTTGGGAGAAGAACAGTTGAATAATTCTATATATTATATCTAATAATAGCCACAATGAAAGCATCTGTATTTGGGTAATGTTGTGATTTATGAATATCTTTTTTGCAGTTCCTGCAAAAACTTTATTTCTTGTATTATAATTTGATAAGTCGTAACTGTTAACATTAAGGGATTGTTATGCTGATAATTAATATTTCATTTAAATCTTGTTTACGATATTTGCTTTTCTGTTAAGCTTCCCTGATATTGCTGTTTCTATTGATTGCAGGTTTTAATTGTTTTTGTCATTATTCACTCCATTTATCTCACCCTGCGCAGTTTAACAAAACACACTTTGACTACTAATTAAATATATTATTATAAACAATACACTCCTCTCCCATGGAGGAATTAATGGTTTTATTAGTTTTTATCCTATTATAACCATCAATAACATTATTAAATTGATTGATTTTAATAATAATTGTACTTCGTATTTTTTCTTATTTATTATCCCTTTACTCCTCATAATCCTATCACTCTCGGAACTCCTTCTCACCTAATCTAATCATTCTTAATTCAAATTTCCCCTTCCTTGCGCTACATCATCCTATTTATATATTTAATTCTATTCCTCTTCCAACTCCTGTAACCATCGCCTATCGAATACTTAATTACAAACTTAAATATAAATCATTTATAACTCATCACCATCTTCGTCGTTCTCATCTAACAACCCTTGTCTCTTTAAATCTAAATACATTTTTTTATTCACCAAATTACCATGATTATCCTCAAACTCCTCCTCCAGTTCAGGTTTAAATTCGTTTTTCTTTTCTTTTTCTATCATTTTCTGTTGCAATTTCAACGCTTCTTCGATAGTTGTTACCTCCTTAAACTGTCATGTATTCGGTAATCTCAAGCATTTCATACCATAAGTATGTCTCCATTCTTGAAAATGATGCTCAAACGCCCTTCTACCCCAATACGACGCTCCTCCACAAATCTCACATTTATATTCAACACCTCATCCGTGTATTTTATAAAGCCAATACGGAATAGGCTTTCCATCCCAACCGATAGGAACATTCTTCGGATTATATATCGGTTTGATATCGTTGGTGATTTCTATTTTTTTTATTTCGCTTTCATTCACCACATCTGCTTCTCATTCTTCTCAATTCATCGTTTGCTTTTTCCGGACCTGGTTTTTCGTGTTTTGGATAATATCGAACAGTAAATCTCTGTATCTGTATACCTGGTATTCCTGGTAGGCGAGGTCTTGTAAATTATCAAATTCCGTCACGTTAGTTATACTAGTGTCAATTACCTTCACTTTTTGAAGGTGCTTTTTACTCTGGTTATGGGCGTTATATAGAGTTTCTTTAGTGAAACTTTTATTACAGATATTACAGTATCATATCCTGTTATCACTTGCATTTTCTTTCAAGCCTTCCCATCCAGGGATATCTTTGCGTTCCCATTCAGTTTCAAATTTCGCATCGATGATATCCTGAATATCGTTGAAGTCTATTCATGGATTGATTTTAATGAAAAATTCTTTTCAATATTTCAACAGGTTTTGAAGGTACTTGCGGTAGTCTCCTGTTAGTTTGATAGATAAAGGTATTGAATCAAAGGCATCGAATGTATTTAAATACGTTAAATAATCAATGACTTTATTCTTATTTAATTCGTATATCCCTTTAATATTTAAATACTCCTGGTAGTGAGAGTGAAAGTCCACACACCGTCCCTTATTTTCACTGAATGTGAAAATAGATTTCGATGTAACTTCCTTTAAGAACGCGCTGAAAATCTGATCGCCCGTGTTGTTTTCGTTTAACTCTCCTGTCATTAAATTACGCTGATTTGATATTTTTATTTCTTTTAATTTTTGGTAAAAATTGACCCAAACTTCGCTGCCTTTGCTTGCCTGAAAACTGTGAGTGTTTAATCAACTTAATCTGCTCTCGTTATACGGGATTTTACCACTGAGGACTAATGTTTCTTCTTTCAACGTACCATCTTTGTCATCGTAATAATCAATTCAATCACGAGAATTCTTTTCGATCGCGTTAAGACACTTTTTTATAATGCATTCAGCGTTTACTTTTTCTTTCGGATTGTTTTCTTTGTATACGATGGCTTTGGCTAATGCCTTTTCGAGTTGTTCGATTTCTTCGTGCTTCATTCGGATTATTTCGAGGATAGTGTTTGACATGATGTAATATTTAAAATAATTATTAATTGATGAGTGAGGAATTGATGGGGTGGGATATTTATTTATTTGTTGAGATGACCAGATTTTGTGTAATACATCGCTATGGTAATTATATTGTCGGGTACTCCTTGTCGCCTGTTGTACAAGGAATCATATGTTATGTTAATATTTGTTGATTATTTAACAGTCAGTGAACTTCATTATTCATGAATAGATTGTATTTATGGAGTTAAATTACGTTGTTTAGTCACGATAACGCGTTGTATTTTAATAAATTATGTTACTTTTATTCTTTTCATCAGGCATATTACATGGGCAATCGAGATACATTTTTTTATGTTTTTTCTTACTGTTTCCCCCTTGAAGTGAAAGCAATGTGTATTATAATTCAATATCACGAAACGTGATATGAGCACATCGGAAGTTGACATATAAAACGATGCAGGATAATGCCTGACGATATCAGCATATCTATAGTGAAGGAGAGAATAAATATACTGAAATATTTATCCACTTTTAAAAACAATTCAACAATACATCGAACATTTTATTGTCAATACCAAGACAATAGTATCATTTAATGTAATTATTTCATGTTCATGTTCATGTTCATGTCAATGTTAATAATCATTTTAATAAACTTAATCACATACCAACACATGTATCATCCTTGTTTATTCTACTCTTAATAAATCCCTTTCTTAAGCAAGAAACTCCATCCCAAATTAAAACATATTTAAACCACATTTATCTAATCCCATATATCAACATTTCAAATAATAACCCAATTTAATTATTCTCGCAATTACAATCTCGATAACGAATACAATTAACTACTGATATCAACAATGCACGAAACGTAACAACTTGCTTCTTTCATTATACAGCACTCCCCCGAAAATCAGCTCAATCAGCCTTCATTTATCAGACAATGAAATAACCTTTCAATTAATATTAAATTTAAACAATGCCAAATTAAAAAAAATAGCTCTAATCATTTAAGAACTTAATTAACTTACTTAAGCTCAAAACAATTGTTCAATTAATTAAAAATTTACTATCCCACATAATTAATGCAACATCAATCTCAAGAACAGAATCCCACTCAATCGATCGCTTCGCAACAGCTCAACCAAATCAGCGATTCGTCATTATTCCGAATAATGATCGCCTCGGATAACCATTTAGGGTACTTGGAAAACGATCAAATACGGGGTGATGATAGTTTCAATTCTTTTGAAGAAATATTAAAATTATCGCGCGGAGAAGGTGTCGATTTCCTCATTCTCGGCGGGGACCTTTTCCATCATCATAATCCTTCCAAACGAACAATAATCCGAACCAGCAACATTCTACAAAAATATGTTTACGGTCAAAAACATCAGAACTACGAAGTCTTTTGCTTTGAACCGAATTTCAAAAATGAGAATTTATCAGTTGAACTTCCGATTTTCATAATCCACGGCAACCACGACGACCCGAGCGGGTTGGAAAACTTCTCATCGATTGATATCTTCGCCAAGACTGAGGTTAATTACTTCGGAAAGGTGAAAAACTACGAAGAAATAGATCTTTATCCGATATTGTTTGTAAAAGGAAATACCAAAATAGCGCTGTATGGTATAGGATCAATGAAGGATGAGAGGCTGTATTTGGCGTTACAAAATAAAAAAGTAAATTTTCACCGACCTGATGATTATAAAAACTGGTTCAATATTCTCGTTGTTCATCAGAATCGGTTCAAAGGGCATAATATTGGTAAGAATAAAAAGACGTTTTTACCCGAGAGTTTCATTCCAAGTTTCTTTGATTTGATTATTTGGGGACATGAGCACGAGTGCTTTACAGAACCAATATACAATAGTGAAGTTGGTTTCCACGTTTATCAACCTGGCAGTTCCGTGGCAACATCCCTCATCCAGGCAGAAGCAAAGCATAAACATATCGGTTGATGTGAGATCAGCGGTGATAAATTTCGTATCATTCCGATAAAATTAGAATCTGTTCGGCCTTTCATCTACAACCAATTCGAGCTTCGGCAATACGCCGCTAATATCAACACATCGGAAGACGTGGAAAAGATAATCGAATTGAAAATAGAAGAAGCCTGAAAGGAAATCAACGACGGTAAAGTCTCTGAACCGAAATGATACAACGACTTGCTCCCGATCATAAGACTGAAGGTAGAATACAGTGGATATCAAATGACACGAATGAACTTTATTATAAGTAAGTACTCAAATAAAATATCAAATTGAAACGACGTGATACAATTCTGGAAAAAAGGTGAAGTAATTGCACCGAAGAAACCGGGGAACTTGGACGATGTCGATATGGAAAACAATCTCAAAGAGAACTGAAACGATAACATTGAAGAAGAAATGCAAGACACGGACGAAGAGTGAAAACGCTTCGTCACGGAGAACATCATGAACTTCTTCGAGGAAAAGACTAAAAAAAGCTGAATCAACGCTGATATATTTTGCGATTACTGAGAAAAAACGGTGAACGGGAATGAAAAACACGCATGAGAATTTCTCTTTCATCAGTTCTATGAATCGAGTGTAAGTTCCGCGAAAACGGATCTCCCTGAAATACAAGCATTAAACCCATGAGAAAATATGAAACGTGATTACACGAGTCTAGTAGAAAACATGTGCAATAAAACAGAAATCAATAATATAATAAGCAACGATGATTTTATTTCCGAAAACCGGAACAAGAAAAAAGCGAAACGACAGTCGAATATCGCGATGAATATCAATAACAAAGATGGTATTGTCAATAAGGAGATGATTCATTGAGAGAGTGTGAATAACTTCATGAACGAGAAACGTGAAGATAAAACAGTGAAAAATGTAAGTCAGAATATCGTGTCTCAAGTATCAAATCATAATAATAATAACCAGAAAAAACATAAGAAGAAAGATAGTGATAATGATAGTAAGCAGAATAGTTGACTGGATTTTTGAAATTATGACCATAGTAACCACAGTAATCCGTATTCAAGAAAATCCGCGAATGATGTTTCCGTAACCGCAAGTAATGATGGGTTTGATGATTTCAACGATGGTGGTGTTTACAAGAAAAAATCTGAGGGTGCGCAGAAAAGGAAGAAAAATAATATGTTTAATATTAAAAAGACGAAATAAAAAAAGAATTGTATTAAAGAAATTACTCTTTATGTACCTGTTTTTATGGGATCTTTAAGCGTATGATGCTCGGGAGATAGCTTTATCAGGGGGGTGCTTTTCGATTAAGGAAATAACTATTGAACGTTTATTTAATTTGTTATATTTCATCGTTTTTTTAATATGATAACTCCATTTTAAGGTAATGGTATCGGTAAGGTTGTTCGTTTGATTTTAGGGGTTAGGACGGATTGTGATATCTGATGTTTGTTTTTATTGGTATGACTGCGTTAATGATTTTATCAAGGATTTGTTTATGTGTTTTAGTTTTTCTTTGTGTCGGATGTTTTAGTATTTTGTTCTTTTTTGAATGATGACACATTATTTATGGGAAATGTACGTGTTTGATAACGTTTGCATGTTCATATTTATACTTTGATTACCGATGTTGATAGGTGATAACATATTAAAATTTATGAGAATCTTTCTTTGAGATGAAGTGTAAGCGTTAGTGTAAGAAGCTTTCAGTGACAAAATAAATGTTTGTATTTAAACGTTATTTCACATTGATATTCACGGCTTGTCCTGTTGATTAATTTACTTTATTATTTCGATTGTTAAATGTTTCTCAAATATTTATTCACATTCAATTGTGATAATTGTTTGCAATTTTGAGTACAAGAGTTTAATAATCTTTTCAAATATGATCATATTCTAATACATCAATTGGATTTAGTTTTTTGTCGTTGTATGGATTAGAACAGCTTTGCTTACTCAACTTCCAAAATCTTACGTCGTTTTAGATCTTATTATTTTTGAACATGATAAATTCATCTATGTTTATATTTATATTTGATAATCATTCTAAGATGTTTATTCTAAGCCTTTAAATAATCGTCAACATTTCATTATGGAAGTGAATATTATTTTTCTTTTGGTTTTCTGTTTTTGCGGTTATGATTCAGTTCTTGTATAATTTCTTTAAACGATGTTTTTGGCAATTTCGCCAGATATGCCCATTTTATCCTTACATTGGATAAAAGGTAATGTTGCGCTTTTATTGTATGATAAATATAATTTCGATAAAAGGATTTATGTCTTTTTTGAAACATATATAAAGTACATATCTGTAATTTTAGATATTTAGTTTATTATCATCGAAAGATTCGATTATGTTTCTCATCTTTTGGTTGTGTTAATCCTTAATGATAAGTAATTTCCCTTCCTCTCGTCTGTATCATCGAAGATATCAATCTTCTTTTCGCTTTTAACTATTTTTGTGTTACCGTTTTATTATATCGTTCACATTAGATTTTTAAAAGAAACTCGCCATGTCCTCTATCACTGAATAAAATCCGGAAAAGATTCTTCCGTTGAGATAAACTCTCTAAACAAATTAAAAAACAGAAACGACATTACACTTTCATTGGATTGTCAAGTTCAACCATTGTTTACGTTGAATACGGAACAATTACATATGTGTATAAGTTTTATAGAACATCGTATCAAATATCATAATGGAATGATACCCCAATCAGTACTATCAATATAATGCTAACCCTCATATGAATAGTTTTTAGTGTTATTTTATATTTGATATCTCATATTTCGACTTTATAAAATAATGCGATACCTTCCCTTTGGAATAATGAGAAACCCCTTGAGATAATTAAATACAAATTTTATTTATCATTACATATTCACCGCTCCTTATTTCATTAATAAAACTAATAAAATGCTTCTCTCATTATCTTGTCGAGAAAGTATAATTAATATAATCAATCAATCAATCAATCAATCAATATTACATTCAATTGAATCAGAAAGATATTAAACTCCAAAATAAATAATAATAACAAAAAAAGAATTGTTAATTAAAATTAGGAGTTGGAAAAACATTATAAAAACCCAACTTCTAGTCGGTATAATACTTAAAAAGAAATGAACCCTTCCGACCGCCCATACATCGTACTTCACATGACTGCTTCTTTAGACGGTAAACTACAGGGGAAATACTGGGAGCAAAAGGATGGTGATAACTTAATGAACGCATACGCCGATTGGGTAACCAAAAATAATTACGTTTATGGACTCGGAAGTAACACAGTATATGAAATGATTAAAAGCCCTGTTGTTGATCTTTCGAAATATAAAGACGCAAAGGTTGATTACGAAGATCATATCATTAAAAGTGAGTTTCCTTATATGATTACCTTCGCACGCTCAGATAAATGTCGTTTCGATACAAAAGTGCTTGAATTTCCAGCTGGTGTTAAGTACAGTCCTTTTATGGTGATACCCAAATCAATCACCAAAGAATACGTTGCGCATTTGAACGACATGGGCATTTCGTATATGTTCGCAGGGGACAAAGAAATGGATTTACCTTTAGCAATGAAGAAAATAAAATCTCTTTGAAAAGTAGATAAATTCGCAATGGTTGGTGGGAGTATTATTGCAGGTGCATTCTGAAAAGACGATTGAATTGACGAAACTTCTATTTTTATCTTCCCGTATTTTGAAGGAAATAACAAGATAAAGGGGTTTGTTGATACTGGTGAGAATTTTATTCCGACAAAATTTCGTTTTGACAGAGCGGTTGGAACTTGTGAGGGAGGTGTGCAATTATTCTTTAAGAAAAGTATGGAATAGATGATTTAGTTAACAAGATAATATTATTATTATGATTAATATTAATAAAGGGAATATCTTTTAAAAAGGAAGGAAAGATCAATGATTATAAGTGAACTTGAGTTTATGATTATGTTTTCGATTAGGAGAGGATATGAAGATCGGGAGGAATGAAGGTTGGAAAGAAGAGAACAAGTGAGATCACAACAAGAGGAAATCGTTGAAAATAAACGAGGAAAAGGAGATATTTATTGAGTTGGTAAATATGGAAAGAAAATAATAAGAGCCTGATAATGGAGAGGGAGTAATGTACTTTTAGATAATATGCTTTTAGTATAATTAGTTATTGTTTAAATGTGTAGACGAGAGTGTCACAAAAACGGATATTATCCTTTGCTCAAAGATACGAAGAGTTTATTAGTAAGTTTAATCATTTTTCTGGATTAACGCAACCTTCTCTAGCTTTTTGTTTAACGTTTCACTTTTACCTTTTGTTGGATACACATATCGTTTTACATGCACTTGCTTTTTCGTATTTAAAACAATCTATGGTAGGGTTGGGTAATTAAAGATGTCTCAGTTTTTCCTGGTTTCAAGCTCGGTCTTTTAGGGTTTATAATATTTTGTGTTTTCTCTTCGCTTCATTGTCTTCCTGGGATCAATCAATAATCTTTCTTTAAATAAACAAAAAGATTGCATTTCTTTTACTTTTACTTTCATTGAGTATGATTGTGAGTTCATGAAGAGAGTCTTTTTGGTCTTTTGAGTTAATAGTGACCTCGTTTCAAAATATTAACTTTAGTATATTTATTTATGGTATAGAAAAACACAGCCACGTTCAATTCCTAAAGAAGAAGAGGAAATCCAGAAAAATCAAAATGCCGTTAGAGATAAGAAACGCGAATCAATGGTGAAATATAAATATTTGACAGGGATGGGATTTCCGGCGATAGCAAAAATAAATTGCAAGAAAAGAAAAGAATAATAATTGAAAATACCGTCTTTCCAACTATCACAAAAGACCTTATGAACTTAAATGAATAAAACAAACAAGCACTGAACGTGTTATGGTTCCACACAAAACAACCGCAAATAGTGTCGTCAACTTAATTGTTTTTAATGTGAAAAATAATAACATATACAATGCACAACAGTTCTTTATATACTCATTGTGAAGAATATTTCTCGTTTTCTGGAGTTTTCCTTCTCTTCTCGTAGAACAAAAAAAAACTTTATCCCATGACTACTTTGTTTACTCTCACTTTGATGTCAATTCCCATTTGTTTTAATTTAATTAATATTAGACTAGTAAGATTGTTCTTAATCAACAAGCATTTACTACTTTATTACTCGAGAATTATTTTAATTAATTATTTATTTCTTGCCCTTACATCCTCTTAAATGCACTGCTAATCGATCGGGTAGAAATTTCCTCCCGCATTGATCGCATGGAGCTCATTCAACATTGGCCGATGAATCTTGTTCCTCTTCCTTCATTTTGCTTCCCCCAGAACTACTTTCCCCCATTTTAAATATACGATTATTTGGATTTTTATCTCAGGGTTTTTCTTCTTCTTTTTCTTGAGCTGATGCTTGACCACCTTGTGGAATTGGCTTCGGTTCAGTTGTTTTTTTCGGGGGCGGTGCCATGGGATCACTGCAAGTTTTTAGATGTTCTTCCATTTTTAGTTTTCAAATATTTCGCGCACAGTAATCGCAAGGAACATATACCATATTATCCTTATTATCTTCTAAATTTTTATTGTACTTTTCGATTTGTTCTGCGGTTAATACGGAGAGCTTTCCAATGATTTGGTCAAAATCTTCCGGTTTCAACACGTTTGGATCTTTGCCAATATTATTCCTTCTCCATGATATTTCACAAGTTTTCAAATGCGAGGCGTAGCTTGGGATTGGAAAACTTTTAAAGCAAAAATAACAAATTCACTTCGCGGTGGAAGCCTTCGGTTGAGCGGGTTTCGGATCTTTTTCTTTTTCTAATTCGGAATCGAGTTTATCTATGAATGCTTTTTTATTGGACGCGTCTTTGTTGACAGGCGCTTTTTTCGTTCGATCCGTCGGTTTGTATTTGTCTTCGTTCTGGAGTTCTTTATCCAGTTTTTCCAAAAACACTTTATTTGGGTCTTCTTCCTTTATTTCACCTTGCAATTTCTTCTTTTGTTCTGCGTAAGGAACGTATGGATTTTGCGCGTCTTTTTCCATTTCTTTCTCTAACTTTTCCAAAAACGCTTGTTTCGAATCTTTCGGTGCAACTTGTGCACCGTCACCTCCTGCTTGCTTAACCTTTCCTTTATTTTCCGATGGTTTATATTTGGGATTCTTCTGCTCGTTTTCTCATTCTTTGTCTAACTTTTCCATGAAATCTTGATTCAGGTCAACTACTTCTTTTTTCTTGGGTTGAGATTGTTTATACGTCGAGCTTTGCGACTCCTTCTCGAGTTCCTTATCCAACTTCTCAAGAAACGCCTTTTGAGGATCCTCTTTTGGTTTTTTTGATGATTTATAACCCGAATGCTCTTGCTCTTTGGCCATCTCTTTATCTAATTTATCGAGAAACGCATTATTATCATATCCTCCTCTTCCTTGACCACTATGAAATTTATTACTTTTATCACATGAACGCAAATGAACTTCCAACCGATGAGAGAGGAATTTTCTTGAGCAACAAGGGCAGGGAGTGAGTTCTTGTGATTGTGCTTCACCTGGATTGCTTTGCATATTTATTTGGTTTAATAATCATTAGATTATTATTATATGTTTTCGGTTTTAATAAAACTTATTATTATTATTTAATCAAGGACTAATTATTGAGAATTATTGATCATTGATAATAATCCATAAATCATCTTCTCGTATCGTATTAAGATATTATTAGTAATTTATAAATAAAAAAATGAGTCCTTTTGCTATTGTGATACTTGGGTCGGAAAGATAAATTAATAAACTTACATGAAAAATGATTCCTTAAAATGAAGTTATTGAATAATATGATAATGTAATAATGAAATCCGAGAACTGTTGAGTTAAGATGAGTTCGTTGGTTACCGGTAACAAAGGTAAGTAACATCATAATAAATGGAATAAACGATTAAATGTCGTGTTGAGAAAGATAAATGTGAAACGTCGACATAGATTTACAAAACGTGTTTGTTTGTTTAGTGATTTGATTTGATATTGCTGAACGGAAAGAATAGGAAGAAGGAAAACAAAAAGATAGTTCAAATGAAAAACACGTCTTCGACGTGTTTAATTAAATATTAACTCTTGATCATAATATTAACAACACTTTGATTTAATATGTTTCCTCGCATTTAAATATAAAACCTCATTTTCATTCAAGACCAACTCTATATTACAATCATATTCCTTTGAAATTCTACCCTCTCGGCTTTACTCATCATCCCGACAGGTCTTTATTGATATATTATCCTATTCAGTAATTAGTCATTTACTATATTAAAAAGAAATAAAAATTTCAAATTAAAACAAGAAAACAATAAAACTGATTAAATAATTACTTAACGAGAAACCATCACCTTCCCATATTTGATAACTTAATATTATAAATATTCTATATATCACTCTCACTATTTGTTGGCATTGCTCTCGGTTTACTTTTCTTTCCTTTTTTAACTTTATTTTTATTCACCTTTCCTTTCAGCACATTTCCCTTATTTTCCACCTTTAATTTGTTCATTGACATACTTCTATTATTATACCCATTAACTGAATTCATTTTTTTACTCAAATTCTTTTTCTGAATCTTTCCCTTGCCTCGAGAAGTGCTTCCTTTCACTTTGGTAGTTTTGGGATTATCAATGGTGCAATGTTTATTCACTCTTTTCCTTTGCCCTGTGAAAGTTAATTCATTCTCTAAATAATTAATTCTCTTTTCTCATTTTTTGAAATCGCTTTCTTCTTTACTCTCCCTCGTATCAGTATAGTTATCCATTATTAAATCATTAGATAATTTACGCGAGTTCAAGATTTGATCTTTTCCCTTGTTATCATCATCATCATTATCTCATTCCAAATCCTCCTCATGTAATGTAACATTATTACCTTGGTTTTTATCTGCCAACGCCTTCGCGAAAACATTTTCCACGAAGATAAGTTTATCCTGTAACTCCTCGATATCGTAAACGTTTTTTCAAGGGAGATTCAAAAGAGTGTTTATCTTCTGAATAAAGAAATTCACCGTTTCCATGTATTTCTCGAGTGTGTGCATTTTGGTATTGTTCTCTGCGATTTGTTGCTTGTAACTATTCAAATCCTTTAAGTAGTTGTTGCTGTTTTCGTCGATCACGATTTCAAAGTCCTTGATTTTCTTGTTCATTATGTCTATTTCTTGGGATTTTAAATTTTCTAAAATATAAATCTTGTTGTCACTTGCTTGTTTATCTCATTGGAGTTTATTGATGATTGACTGTAACTTTTCTATTGTACCCTCATTATTTTTGCTGTTAATATATTGCTTATTTTGATACGAGGTTTTCTCCTTGTATGCCTCGAAGTCTTGTATGATTTGTAAGTTTTCTTCGCGGAGGCGCTTGATTTCGAGTTTTAATTTCACGATTTTTGATTTTTTCGCTGCGATTTTTTCGGTTAAGTTGTTGTATTTGTTGTTAGTAATGGTGTTATTTTGATGAATTGAAGATTGGACATCGTGTGATTGATATAAAGGATTGAATTGCTTGGGATCGGGTTCAGCTTGTGAGAGTAAGAGTTGATTGATGTCTTTAAGTGAATTATTTTGAAATGAATTTTGATGAGGTAAAGGCGATGTTGAAGTATCGAGAGTATTTTTGTCTTGCTTTAGTTTATTTCATTCTAGTTGAAGTTAATATGTTAATAATTACGCTGTTTGTGCTGTGTTATGACGTCGTCGATCCAGGAGTTTTCGTCTGACATCTATATATTATATTTTATAATATAAAGAATTAAAAATTGGAAACATTCGTTTAAGAAAAACACAACGATAAATATCGCATAACACTGTGTCGTTGCTATTGGAGAATAGCAATTACGATATGTGTAATGGACGATTCGATAACTTATTTGGAAAGAGAAGGGTATAGGATAACAACGAGAAAAAAATGGAATTTAGAGGATGGTATCATGGGGATCAAATGGATAAATATATTATACTTGCTGAAGAAAGGGTTAAAACACATGTTGTATTTGTAAATTACGTACATAGTGAAAAGCTTTTGGTACACAATTGGGAAGCGTTATTTGAGGGTAATTGGGCATGTAGTTAAAATATGTACTCTTCAATGATAAAATAAACACGATCCCATTTATTTTCCGAACAAAGCTAAGATAAAATAACATTGAAAAAATCAAATTTGATAAATGGAATGATATAATTATATACAAATGTGCACGTTTTGGGAGAATGTAAAGAGCTGATTTATCTATGAACATCAATAGATAGTAATTTAGATTACTCCGTTTCCCATACAAAGTAAAGTGAAAAAAATAGTTACATATATCGTGAAATTAGTTTCAGCATTATGGAAAATGTGGAAAAACATTTTTCTGGGAACTATTTATTAAACATATTAATGAATTCCACAATGAAGTAATCCTTAAAACATCATAATGTAATATGTTTCCATATTTCACCAGAAGTACATAAAGTAATCCTAAGAATTGAATAATATTTTGTAATAAAAAAATGAATTTGAGTTCAGAATAACCACAAGGAGATTTCCTAGGACTGCAGAAATAAAGAAAAACAAATATTAGGAAAAACTAAATGGATATCTATTTGAATTGGAAGATATTGAAACAGTAAGGTATAAAGGATCAAAGATTGCAAAAACAAAAAACAAAATCTTCGGATGTTGGTCTTGTGAAAAAACTTAACAATAAACAAGCGTTATTCAATAATATTTGATGCTAATAATGTAACCAACTAAGACACATTAAAAAATTGAAATTTTCAGACAAAAATAAACAAATCTTACAAATTCTCAGTCAACTAAATAAACAAATACCTAAAGATCCAGAATATCTCCCTCAACAAAGCCTACCGAAAACCTCAAAAATACACAATTTGTAAAAGTATTATCAGGAACTCTAAAACATGACTTTCATGGTTGGAATCGTACTTAATGTCTTCTAGAGCGAAAAATTAGCAAAATACGCTTTTAAAACGTAAATAGGATTTTAGCTTTTCACCCATGTCAATTGAACGATAACTTTTTCATGGGTTGATTGACTCAGTCAATGTAGACAACATCACCACAAAATCATCACAAAAGACTCTATGATAAACATAAACCCGTAGAAATAATTTTGAGAAAGGTTTGATGATTATAAGTTCTCGAAATTTTGGTATCATCAACTCCCACGAAATGAAGTGAATTCTTTATTTGAGACCTAACACCTCTGCACCCTAATCCAAATTCCAAAATATGATTTTATTTAAATTAGTATTATTATAACAGAAAAATAAAAACATATCCACACCGTTTTGTATATATGTAAATCGCATTATTCATCTCCCTTTTCTTCTTGTAGAATCTTATAATGATCATAATTAAATAACCCTCTTCATTTCATATTTCAAAACCTCTTTGTCCTTGTCCTTGTCTTCAAATCTTCGAATTCACTTTTATCCTTGGCCTCATACACTTAATTCCTTCATCCTTTTACCCATCCGCACTATTCCATTTTTCTATTTTAATCCCATTTTCTAACTTGCACCAATTCCAATAATTATTATAATTACACAAAATCTTTTATTTCTTTATATAATTCAGTTACATATTTCTCCAAAATTATTATCCTTTATTTAAAGCCTAAATCATATACAATCTCATAATACTTATCTATTTCCCTCCCCATCAAACCCACAAAGTTACATCATCAACGACGATCTTCTTCATCGTTAAATTCAATTCAAACGCTTCCAATATCCTTTTCGAATGAATAACATAACTCAAATTATTATACTAAATTATAAATTTCTTTTAGCGTGAAATAATGAATGGTGTTTCATTAATGTTATCTATACTAAAGAAAACCAAAGGATGAGTTGAGAACAGCGATTCATATAATAACATTTTTAATCAAGACAAAGACAATGTCTCCCTAGTTAAACATTCAAAAGCTATATCAATATGTACACCTGATCTCGCGCGTTTTATGCTCTCTGACAATACCAAACAGTCCCAACCTTTAAAACTATCCAACTTAACGAAAACTCGAAGTCGCAACATTTTATCGACTATCAGTAACTCATCGCGATTACAAACTTCTCCGAAAGAGTCGATCACTTGACAATACAAACCAATTTTACAATTACCAAGGTTGCCTTCTTCCAGGTACCCGTCGCATTGATATCTTTTATCCGACTTTTTAGATGATCCGAAATACGAAGAACTATCCTTTCATGACGGTGAAATATCTTGTTCAAGAAGCAAAACCAATGAATACATTAATAAATGTATTCGCGATTTATCGGAAAATGTCAACACTGACCGAAGGAATCGACTGAAGTATAGTAAAATGATTTATAAAGACATGTACGACTTTGAGTTGAAGTCAATAACAATGAAGTTTACTACAATAGCGCCAGTGAATGGAAGTCATAATCTTGAATATTCTCTACCGTTTACTTTAGTACCGTTGTTCTATCATAAGGGATTTGATAATATCAAAGAAATGCTCAGACAATGCCTGTTATTCACGTCTTCATCTGAAACAGTATCATTTGATTATAATAGCATTCCTGATATTTTGAAAGAGAATCTCAAATGCATGAGCAAGAAGGAACGAGGAGTAACGATGAAAAAACAGTGCTCAAGTACTGAGGATTCAACCTCAATTGGTCTTGTCGATGATTATCATCAATTCGAGTTTATATTAACTACAGTAAATAAATCATATAAAGTAACAGTCAACATGCCTTGAGTCGAAATGAACTGCCCAAGCAAAAAGTTAAGAATTATTAAGTATATTAACGTTGATTTATTAGTGTTTCTCGCGGGGAAACATTATGAAAATTGGGAGTTTTATATTATTAATAATTGATTCAGATATCAATTATTTAGACACGCCCTGAATAACACGCTTTCGAAAAGCATGACATGAAATACTAACAATATCAATAAAACTATTTGCTTAACGAAGCCGATCAAGGTCCAAACCGATTCACCGTTTAATACGAGTTTGATATATTTACATTCGAACGATAATGGCGTGAATGACATCGTAACAATCAACGCTGTGAAACTGGAAATTGAAGTTCTTGCTCCTGTCGTGAATAGCAGCAGCAACGATATTCGTCCTGTGAAACATTCAATCAAATTCAATTTCAAAGCCTCGAAACGTCTGATCAAATCAACCATTTTCTTCGGTGAAAACAACGTGAAACTCGCCTTGATGAAGTTCGTGACTGTTCAATTCGGAAAAGTGAAATTCGATTTCATAACTTTTAATTCGTTCTCAAATGAAGAATGGTGTCATTGACTCGATACAATTCTCAAAGATATTAAGCTCGGGGCATCGTCGACACTTACTAATATAATTAACGGCACGGGCGAAGGAAGGAAAATGACACGTAAATACACGAAAAGAGACTGAATGATGAATCGATTCAATAACATTGTTAGTATCGCGCTATTATCTTACAGAATGGAAATCAATAAAAAAGGGAGTTGTACAGATCGCCCTGAAAATAAGGAAATTAAGTTAGATGCGATAAAAAATACAATTATGAGCAATGTAAAAAACATACAAAAGCTTCCGATGGAAGTGCAAAAATATTACTGAGGCTTTAGTGAGATTGTTTAGTCGTAGTTTTTTTAAGTCGAACAATTAAGTTAAGTGTTAAGTGTTAAGTGTTAAGTGTAATTATTATTTGATTTATCGTTTTAAATGCTCTTTTAATTAATAAATTTAATTGCTTTGTTTAAGTATTAACTACATAATGAAGCTATGATATCAAAGTATTGTTGTTTTTCTTCTGAGGGTTGCTACGGTGACGATGGTAAAAACAATAACGTTTAATACGATTGAAAATGGGAAAGAAGATTTGATTCCTGTGGCTGCGGGAATTGGAGGTGAAGTTGTTAATGCGTGTAGTGAGTGTCAAAAGATAATGTCGAAGTTTTTATTAATGTGTGTGGATCAAGAGATACATGGTGTGACACCGACAACGTTTAGAGGGTTTTGTGAAGGATTGAGAGGGAGGAATTTATTAAATCTAAGCACGGAGTTATGCCTTGTTTTGAATGAAAAACTTGCGAATGTTGCCGGTGAAAAAGGAACGGAATTGGTTGATCCGACTAAAGCGCCGGCTTTATGTATAAAATATAAAAATGAGTGCGATCGGCTTGGTGGCGCGCCAGAGTGCTTTTCAGGCTTTTGTGAAAACATTGTTGAATGTGTTGATTGTCCAACAGCAGTGGTAGATAAATTAAAAAACGGAACATGAGAACCAGAGATTTGTGGTGCTTCTGGTATTTGTCGATTAGGATGGAAAAACCCGAATGCGAAAGGAGGAAATGCGTATTGCGAGTGTACAAATGGTATGAGAGGATTGGCTTGTAATCAATTCTAATAGGGAATAGTTTGAAAATAAGAATTAAACTCACACTTTTATGTTGTTATTAATAAAGAAGATAAAATAATAATTGATGTGACAGTGTTTTGTCCAATTTGTGATATTAAATAATCTGCGTTTTCGCGGTGATGATGATGATTATTATTATTATTATCGAATATATCCTTTACATTGCTTTATTTAGTGTTATATTTACCCTTCGATATGTAATAGAAATTGAAGACAATTAGTGAAATTATATTATTTATTATTATTGATTTTAATTATATTATTATTATTATTATTATTATTATTATTATTTTCATATTTAACAACCAAAAGATTCCCACCTCAATCCCCACGATGCAAAGATAACCCCATCCTTCATTTTATATATTTCATTCCCTGATTATCTTATATTAACCAATCGAAAAATACTATAACCACAACCATCAAATATCACCCTCATTTAACACCTTTACTCCCTTTATAATAAACACAATTATAAATTCTTAATACACAATAAATAATAATAATTATTATTTTCCGTGAATATCCTCTTGATTTCATCCATTACATATTAAATAATTAATCTTGTTTTCACGGTGTAGCATATATTTCCTTTATTTAATACCACTCTATCTAATAAACAATTCAAGCATTTTCAAAATAATTAAATGAATACAACCCAAGATGTATCTACCAATCAACAAGATATTGATGAATATATCAAAACGACTTATAATGTAACTGTTCCGTTAGTGATATTTAATTACACTGAAACAAACGATAATGGTATTCCTTTACCATCGAATTGCCGATTAGACACCGACGATTTGCGTGAAATGTTCCGTAATTTCGGTGAGATTTCTTATCTTGAAACGAAGGGAAAGAAAGGGCTTATTTTATTTAAAAACTTCATCGACGCTTTCACCAGTATCGAATTCCTTAAAAACTCGGAAAATATTAAACCTGAGCATTCGGATTCTTATGAGATTCGTTGGTATAATCCAAGTGAAGATAATGAATATGTAAGTGAATGAATGATGGATAAAATATCTTCCGTATTAACAGGGGCAATTGTTGATAATATTAAATCGACGATAATGACGAATACATCGCAAGGTAAACCTAAAGTCGCGAATAGTGATCACGTCGAGAGTTCGTGACCTTCTTCATATCAAGACTATAATAACAGAAACATCGGTTATCGGTTTTGTAATAACCCGTTCATTTATAACAGGAATGTCATGAACTACCAAAATAACTTAGGGTACATGCCGTTCGGAGTAAGAGAATATCAGAATATGGTCATGCTTAATCAACAATGGGGGTATAACCAATACAACATGGCGAAACAAAATACTAATATGAATTATAATATCAATCATGACAATACTTTATCCAGCGGGAAGTACACTTGTAAATTCTTTGTTCAAATTGAAAATGATTTCGAGTTCAAAGTTGCGAGGAGATTAATCGGAGCGAAAGGGTGCAATATGAAGAAAATAATTGATTCTTGTTCAAAAGGGTGAAACAATCAAACAATAAACGAAGCTGTAAAATTAAGACTTCGAGGGAAGGGTTCCGGGTATAAGGAAGGTCAGTACAATCAGGAAAGTAGTGAACCTTTGCATTTGTGCGTGAGTTCGAAGTACTTAGATAAATATAAATGAGCGTGTTCCTTGATCGAAGAATTGCTACTGAATATTTATGATGATTATCAACGATTTTGCGAGAGGAATGGGAAGACGAGAAATGTGAATTTGAAGGTGGAGAAGGTTGAGAATGTATCGGCCAAGTGCAATAATGTTGAGAGCAATCACAATTTTGGGATGTAAGGTAATATCAATTTATTTGCTTGTAAATAGGAGCTAATATCAAAACAAATAAATCGTATTCTGTTCAGATTGTTATTTATATATAGGGAGAGATTTTAAAGATTAATTAGGATTTTATATATCTAATGCAACTCTGCCGATATTTATTTATTTGGTTTGATTGGTTTAATTGTTATTGTTTAGGGATAAGTGGTATCACTATATTTGGATTGTGTTTAGGAATTGGGCCCAATCCCCAATCCCCAATCCCC